>JAUPFP010000001.1:18236341-18346341 GCA_036925085.1 Brachycybe producta | reverse complement strand
TTGTCCCCCCTTTTCTTTGTTCTTTGTTTTTACACTTGTGTTTCCCTTGGGACCCTCTAAGTCCCAAGTCATGTTCTTCAGTTTCTTCATCATCATCACCTCAATGCATCCTCACATGAACTTTCTCCATTGGACAGCACTGAAGCCCGGCCGCCATCTTGGATCGACCGGACACTCTTCAAAAAGCGCCAACGGAGCGGTTTTTCGCTCCATGTGACTCATTGTTGTACCTTCTCTCATCTTTTTGTGTTCTCTTCTCTTTTCTTCTCTTCCAGAGGGTTGCACTCACGCGCCCCCTGGCGGAGTTCCTCTTGTTAGAGAAAACTTCTCTTTTTCTTTGAATTTTCTCTCTTTTTGTGTCTTTCTCCTGGCCACCATAAAAACGTGCCCCGGAGGAACTTTTCAATCATCAATTTTTGGACATTGCAATAAACTGACCGGAAGTGGCCACCACAGCGCCACCTACGGACTTCTTCATTCTACTCAACATAGTCCCTCACTGGGCACTGACTCTGTCTTTTTCATCCAGAGCCATCCAGCAGTGAGGACTCAAAATTTCTACAATCTGAACATTTCTTCTGGTTCACCAAGCATTTAGCTTGTTGAACACACTTCCATTTCTACACTGTTTTACTTTTTTAATAAAACTAAATTAAAACTTTTGATGTGCGGGCACCGCACCTAAGTTTTAAACTTTCAAAGTAAAACAGCTTTCTTTTCTTGCTTCTTTGGAGAGTTCAGCCATCTTGAACTTCTCCTTTGTTTGTGCATTTAAAAAGTTCAGCCATCTTGAACTTTTTGTTCTTTGTGTGTTCTTTACACACACACTCTTGATTCTTGTTTCCAAGTAAAACTAAAAGTGCGGGCACCGCGCTCTAGCTTTACTCTTCATATTGCTTGCCTCTTCTTCAGGTAACTGCAGTACACTTTCATTTCTAATTCACTTTCCGCAGTGCAATTTCGATTGGGTGGTGCACCACGCTAGAGGTTGTATTGTACATCTGCTGTTTCTTTATTGAGATTTTTGGAATTCTCGTAACCTCCACGTGGTCGCCAAATACCACGTGTCGAGAGATCCTTCTAAAATCTGATACTCAATAGAGAATTCACGACGCTACACCAGTTGGGAACCAAAAATCGTCACACGCCCAACTGAGGACACGATCAATACGATACAACCATCACCACACTAACGGAGTGAACGGCCACTTCGTTATACACGTCACAAGCTTAGGTAATCTATCGTTACTCAGTGTATAAGAGTACGAGTGTCGGTTGCCGACAAGCACTAAATTACCGACGCACAGTGACAACACCGACCTACAAACTGAACGAGTCCCATCATACTGGAACCGAAAAGTATAGCTCAGAGTGTACTCGAGAACCCTCGGAGCTGCACACAACGACTTGGACTTCGCCGGACTCGTTCATCACCGCACATTCACATTACACAAGCCACATCATTAATCATGGCTACCTCACACGACAATACGGGGTCCCTGTCTGATCACCAGGGTTCACGCGAAGATCTGCTGGAAGTACCCGTGACTACTGATGTGACACCACCGCCGCGGCCGACTGGGGCCGAGTTTGACCACCTGTCACAACAAGTGGCTGCACTCTCGACTCGTATGTCTCAGCTCATAGACGACCGATTCACACCGAATCGACCGACTACACCACGGCGGACAACACGCACACACCGACTTCGTGACGATGACTCGGACGCCTCTTCAGCTCCCTATGTTGGCTACAGAGAGCGTCACGATCGTTACGAAAGACATTACACACCGCACACACGTCATCTACCGCGTAACCCTGACTGGCAACAACAAGGGCAGTCAGATGATCCGCGTCACAGAGATGAGCGTGCGGAAATACCGATTATGACACGTGCTGATTCTCCTCACTCGCTTGTCCGGGTTGCACGTAGCGGTCGCCGCTCGGCACCCCCGGAACAACAGCCTCACCAAGGAGCGACACAAGGCACTTCAGTTTACGCGCCACGTTTTCCACCGCAAGGGGTAGGTCTGATGCCGGCTGGAATGCCAAACGTCCAGGATGGCATCTATCGACCAACCCCCAGAGAACCCTCCGTGGAAGAGTTCAATAAGAAATACAGCGGTCGCCACCCTGCCGACTCAATCCAAAAATTCAACGGATTGACAGGTTTCCGTCCCTTCCTGGAAGAATTCGAGGAAGTGGCACACCTGTACGGTTGGAAAGACCACCACAAGGAGGAATACATCACGGGGTGTTTCACTGGGGCCGCCCGCACGTGGCTGAGTAAACTGAGGTATGAGCTTCAGGACATTCCTTGGCCAGCACTGAGAGTACAGATGGTAGATACGTTCGGGAAGCCGAACGAACTGGCCATCTTGGAGAAGAAGTATACAGAGATGCTCCAGAAGGAAGGCGAGAGTACACAAGCTTTCATCTGGGAGTTTATGATACTCGGCGACCGAGTTTACCCACAACTTGATGATCAGCTGCGTATAAGTCAGTTGTGCCGCGCTCTACATCCCACCATACAGAACGCCGCGCACCACGCATCTACGACGTCGTTCAAGGACTTCGCAAACGCCGTCCTCAATATGGAGGTGGTCTTGCTGTCCTTGGATAAATGGCCGACGGAACCAAAACCCGCAGCTGATTCACAGTCGGGTAAAGGAGCATCGAAGACCGACCAGGAGCCGGCGGCAGCCGCCAGCCCTAAAGACAAAACACACCGGTCTAGGCACGATAAAAAGCCTAGTCAGACTGCTGCCACCAATTCGAACAGACACTCTGCAACGGACCCCCAACCAGAGACCACCCGCACGTTCGACAAGAGTAAGTCGACGTGTTATAATTGTGGCAAATTGGGGCATTTCGTCCGTGAGTGTCGGCAACTAAAGAAGAAGGTTGCAATCAAGCAGTTTGGTGAGCCGGTTACCGACTACGACATCAAAGGAGAGGTGCCTGAAACGGATATCATCACCGAAGACGGCATTGAGTTTGCCCTGATAAGAGTGGCGGGACAAATCCGCCGGATCCCTCTTCCAGCAGCAGACTCAGCCGCCGGAGCACCTCCTCCTGACACATCCGACAATGACAGCTCTCACCACTCTGAGGACATACCAATCAAAGTGCTCGACCGAGCTCCTGCACACAAATGGACCTCGGGCGAGCCGATCAAGTGGCCACCCACGCTGTCAAGAAACCAAACGCGACAGAAATAGAACAATAATTCACCAGTGTTTATTTCATGACTATGGAAATAAACACCAACAATCAAATATCAACAATAGAAGAGCGGGAGGAATTTGAGATGTTGTGTTGAGAAACAACTGAGGACAGTTGTCAAGAGGTGGGGGAGGGGATAAAAGGAACCCCCCAACGACTAAACAACCCCACAGCATCAACCACCCCTCTAAACACTCTCAAATAACTCCCAATACTCTACAAAATTCATACAACTTTAATTTTTGAAACACTTCTAAACTTTTCAAAATGGCCGCCAATATTTACATATTGGCAACCATTTCAAACATGCAATAAACTACACCGGAACCACGTGGCCTTCACAAACAACTGTCAACCACGTGGTACACCTGGGAAAAACGCCGAAGGCCAGTCAAGGACGTTCAGAAGAAAAATCAAGAGCCATAAAAGGGTCAGCAAAAGGAAAACACCGTGCTCCCCTTTATTATGGACGGACGTCATTGGCCATGATGTTGACAGTAGAAGGATAGAAAAACTTCAAAGAGACAATTGCTCTGGGGGCCAGACCAATGCACTGGGACTTCAAAGAAAAAAAAACAAACAACGAAAAACTGCTGGCCATAAACAAATAAAAAAAAAAAAAGGAAGAAAATCAGTTTTGAAGATTTTGTGAGAGCGGACACCTTCAATTAAAAAATAAAATTGAAGAACCTGTCACCCTCTCAATTAAGATCGAATTTGTGGGACACCAACTCCTGTCCCACTCCCCCCCAAAAAATAATAACAAACAGCAAGGTACATTAGTAACCTTGCTGACCTATTCTTTCCAAAAAAAGGCATTTAAGGAAAAGAAGGGGAGAAAGTTAATGGGCAACTTCACACCTCGGTGTGAAATAAAATAACGGCCCTTCTCCCTCGAGATTCCTTAGTCCGTTTGTTTATCTAAAAATAATAAACAGGACCGACTCTGATAAGAATTAGATCAACACCTCTCACATCTAATGTCGGTGGGACAACCCCCACCCCCAATAAATAAAGTCGTGAAGAAACCAATTAGAGTAAGGTGTCTTATTCTAAAAGGGGCCGGCCCTTCTAACTTTTAAAATTAAATAAGAAAAGTGACCAAACTTGGTCAATTACCACTCGATTTGCTCTCTTCAAAGAAGCACTCGTTTTTGTTCATCACTTTATGCTCGATCTTCTTCAATCATCAAATCTTCAATCTACTTCTGTGCCAAGTTCCAAATTTTAATTTCGAACTTCTTCAGTTTTTGTTGTTAATCCAAAGCTTGAGTGCCACCTTCAAGCCTTTGAACTCACGTGCAGTGCATCAGACCTTCAGAACTATTTGGACCTCTTGAAATAATAACAGAGTGATCGGGGACCGATTTCTGTTATTATTTGGAAGTAATCACCAGCAGCGGGACTTTTGAAAAAGTAAGAACTTTTAAACTCTTAAGAAAATATGCCAGGTAGAGGAGAAGAGGCAGAATGATGTCTGCCTCTTCTAGTGAAGATGAGACGGAGAGTGGAACGGCGGGGACCGCTGAACCCCTCTCTCAATCTACCTGCCAGCTACAGAAGGCGGGCGCCGCCAGTGCGCCCACAACAAGAAGAGAGTCGCCAAACATAATAGATAGGCGCCGCACCTCCTGCGAACCGGAGAATTTTCACCGGTGTGGGGAGAAGCGCCTAAAAGCAAGCTTCAAGCGACCTGCCAATGTCGGACGCGAAGGGAAGCCTGCTGCCCCAAGCAGCATCGTCCCCTTCGACGTCACGACATCAAAACACTACTGGGAGGAGCGGGAAGACCGCATCGATATCAACATTATGGCATGGGGGGTTAACCAGGCGTTCCGCGATAGCATCGCGCCTGGTCAACCCGTTCCGGGTGGAGCTGAAGCAAGAGGGAAGCGTGGGGGAGGCGGATCTGTGCCTTCCCCCCTCGAAGACCTCCACTTGGAGCTGCAGAGGGAGGCTGCTCTTCGTCGGGCAGCCAGAGATGAGAAGGAAGGGGAGGACAATCTGGCGTACCTCCGTGCGGTTTGCGCCCGCCTTGTCGAGCTGGGTTTACCGTGCACGGCGCGACTCCCGAAGGAGGAGCTCCTGCGAATCGAGGCCCGACTCCAAGAAGCCGCCCGAGTTACGTCGTCAGCTACGTCATCGTCTCCATCCTCAAACTCGCCAGCAACCCTGACAACTGGCCTCTCTACATCTCCTTCTCCACCCATAACGCCACCAGAGCCTTTCCAACACTGCTCACCGGTGCCGTCAATCACTCCGCCGCCTCCTCCTCATACACCATTATCATCACCACCAACCTCCCGATGTGCCACGCCTCCACGCAGCGAGGCCGCCACACCAACTCTGACTCCAAAGTTACCTTCCATAGTGGTGGTCCCCCAACCTGTTCGAGTTCAGGTTCCCACTGGGGCTCGCCCCAAGGAGCCTCAACAGTCCTAC
This sequence comes from Brachycybe producta, assembly GCA_036925085.1. Classification (NCBI taxonomy): domain Eukaryota; kingdom Metazoa; phylum Arthropoda; class Diplopoda; order Playtdesmida; family Andrognathidae; genus Brachycybe; species Brachycybe producta. The sequence continues at coordinate 18,340,674 of JAUPFP010000001.1, read as the reverse complement.
AGGGGCCACCACTCTTCTCGAGACTCTCTTCAACGGCCACAGCCACGTCGCTCTTCGCCACGTGGTTCCCATCTTTCGCCCCGACGCCGACCCGACGGAAGAAGTCAGCAGGGACAACATGGTTCCTCTGGACGCGGCCTTCCGCCGCGTAATAACTTCGACCCGAGGGTCAGGCAAGATCTACAGGATCGCCGAGTCCAACTGGACCGCGACCATCGCTACGAAACTCGGGGCCCTCCTACTCGGGTCCCGCATCGCTCTCCTCCTCCGCCACCTCCGGGCCGCCCTTCTGGACGACCTACGCCTACACCTTTAATGCCGCCACCTTCCGCCGAGCGTGCCGCGTTCTTGAAAAAACAGAAGGCCATCACAAACCTTCTGCAAGACGTCATGCAACAGGGAGGTGACCCCATGGAAGCACTGGGTCGTGCACCAGGAAGCGCCAAGCCACTGGAGGCGCTGAGCAAGAAATCAGCATCGAAGCGACTACGTCAGCGGGCCCGCGATATGGCCCGGTCCGCCTTGCGCCATGCCAGGCCTATCGCAGGCGCATCGGTTTCTTTGGAACCTGCGGCTCCAACACCAGCCCGACCAGCCGCACCGCCCACTGTACCCCCTGCCGGGGCTACTCTGGGGCGGTTACCGCTAGATCGTCCGTTCCGTGCAGCCACCTCCGGCGAGAGGTTGCTCAACAATCGGTGGGTCACGTGGCAGCGCGAAGTGCGCTCTGCCAACACCCTTTACGTAGGACACTTCTCTTTGGAGGAAGGGTTTCCCCGTCTGGACCTCCCTCCCCGGGAGCGATATATCGTGGGACTCTCCCGCCTAACAAGTGTCCTCGTCACCATCGTCTTCCCAAGAAGACGGATTGTTGAAACCATCAGTTTCGCCGGAGATGCCATCGATGAAGCCACGGAAGCCCTTTTGGGAGCTTTTGTCAACTCCGTCTTTGGACTGCCAGCTGGACAGACGTTCCGTACCAGTCGTCACTACATTCCGGAACCGGATCCTCGTTACCGAATCGCCATCTTATGGGACGCCGCTTGGGCTACACTGTACAACAAGCGGTCCTCCCGTAAGATCATCGGGGACCGGGACATCTTCAATATCTTCCACCGGGATCTACCTGACGACCAGGGACAATGGCTGTCTGCCGCGTCCAGCTACCGATGAGGTCAGGTCCGGCGGGATTACCCCCCCGTACGGTTCATGGACCCAGGATCCTCCCCACCCTCCGCAGCGGGGATAGCTGCGCGCCACATGTACTCATGTGGTTGCCACCCATCCGGGTGGCAGTATCGAAAAATTTATAAAAAAATAAAATACGTTGCAACTGTTCTTTTCTTTTTAGATTTCAATAGCGGCTCGCCACTCAGCGAGCATTAATTATCTTTTTATGTTTTCAGCCTTTTTCACTTTTCTAGGGCGCTGACACTTCAGTGCCAGTGCCTTTCCATAACCACCTGTGTACACGGTAAGTCCTCAGCCACCCATGTCTCCCCGCTGCGTAACTTGAAAGCCTTCCACCCTTGGCTGGAGTACGAGGACGTACTCCAAGCAAAGTTGGAGGGTATGTAACACCCTGTAAATCGTGATCCCGCCAAAACCATAGCCTGGGGGGTAAACAACTCTCAACCGTCCCTCCCTCCTCTCTGACTCACCTGTCTGACTCATGCCCAAGCGGCGGATTGATACATAAAGGACCATGGTCACTTGGACCTGGTTACACCTCGCAGGTGTACACAGGTCCAAGGTATAAAAGGACCATGTTCCTCTTTGTTAAGTAGTTCTTTCCTTTGCCTGTTTTTGAGATACATTCCAAATCATGGGCCTGAGGATTCACCGTTAGTATTATTATTATTCACCCTTGTATCTGTACTTCTTACAAGGAATGAATAAAAGTGTTGTAACAAGAAGTAGCGTTGTCTCTATGTCTATGTTAATAACTTCTCTTCAGAGGCCGGAAGTTTCATAGGGCAGGAGCTATACGATTCTCAGCAGCTACAACATCTTCTCTGGTCGGAATACCGATGGAGAAGATGTATATCAGCATCAACCGGAAGAGAGAGAGATGGCCGCCACTCTCCTGCATCGATTTCACCCCCATGCAGAAGAGTGACTACAATCTATCTCCATCCAGCTCTCTCTACAGCTCGGATCTTCTCTGTGCAGGTGTCATACTGCTCAGAGAAGAAACGAAAAGTAGAAAATGTCATCTAAAGGTTGGTAATAAAATATTGGTTGATGTCAAAAGCTCACAATAGATCTATAGGATTGATTATAGGTGACTGTGTATTATTGAATATATCTTTGTTTTGGTATTATTTGTCAATGGGAATTACGTACCTGATCTGGTAATGGAATTCCATTTTAGGTGGGGGTAATGTGATGTCCCGTCACTATATTAAATATTCAAAAACTAATTATAAGAATCATATACACATATATATTGTAACAAAATACAGAAAAGAAAAGTTGTTTTAGAAAATAGTCATTTCAGAATTCATTATAGCCAAACCACTTTTTTTTCTTTTATAGAGAACACATAGAAAAAACCACTAGCTATAAAAAGTAATTTTAAATACAGATCACATATTATTCCAATACATATGATATGAAATATCAGAAAAAGTTTGTTTTGGCCTAAATAAAAATGTGTATTAGAGATTAATTAATCTCTAGTAATTTTCAGATTTTATTATCGAATCTATTCCTTGTTAATACCTGGAAAGGTGACAAAAACAAAGTTATAAAATTGTAATTTTGTCCTTTTCTCTCACTTTAAAAAACGTTTTTAAGCCGAATTTTTGGGAACGCCATAGGAAACTATAGAATAATTTTGTGCTATAAAGTGTAAATTTAATCTGTGTTTTGAATATGGATAGCTACTTTGGCGGTTATTGGAAATGCATATATATGGTAGAAAAATATTTGAAGGAAAAAGAACCACACAAGAACTGTCAGTGTTTCAGCTGAGAAAACCATGTGCAAGAATGTTTTCTGAGTGAAAGAAAAACCTTTGAAATAGTTTGTTATGAGAAAAATATAAGGTGCAAGTGACAATTCACAGATTCTGATTCCACAGCAAGGATCAACTCCAGAGGCCTCAACTATACAGAGGGTTCAACTCTGTAACTCCCAAAGATCAGTACATAAAAAAACTAAGAACACACTTTCTGTAAAATTTAAATTTCGTTATAAACACTAACAAAAAAAATTAATAAAATTTGCAAAAGAATAAAAAAGGTCTTTTAATGTAAGCGAAAAAAATCAGTAACGAAACCGGAACGTAGGAAAGAATCCTTTCCTATTTCCGTTGTCCATCCATTACAGGAGCGGAGAGGCGTGACAAAATGGTGGCAGCGGTGGGATTACATTTTTTTCTCCTGTAATTAGAATTTCAATAATCTGTGTTACTATTTTCTTGCTTATGGGTTACGTTTTTGATTTCTTATGCACTTACGAAGTAAAGGGAAACAACACTGAAGGGACATCTTACCCCCCTAAAAATGTCTGTGGATAATAAACAGCCAGCCCCAAGTATCTCTGCACAGGGTGGTGGTGAGATGGAGAGTTTGGGTTTACCTCCTAGTGGTCCCGCATTTTCTTCAGGATATATACACCTTGTACTAGTATTCACTGGGGAAAAGGGAGGGACTGAAGTTAAGCATTTTTTTCCCTACTGGACCAAGTAGCAGCATTAAGAGGGTGAAATGATTCAATTAAATTGGGTGTGGCAAAGTGTCGTATGTCTGGGTCAGCAGCAAAATTCGCCCTAAGTGAAGCCACAGGTGTGATCACTACTTGTGGTGAGTTTAGAGAAGCCATGATGAAACATTTTAGTTACACTCCATCCAACAGTGTGTATGCGAAACTTTCTCGATGCTAGACAAATGCAAAAAAAGAATGTACAAGAGTATGCGTTGTGTCTCCAATCACTGGCAAAGACTATTTTCCTAATGCATTTTTGTCCGCTGCAGAGCGTGAGGCATCTGAAAAATTATACGAGCAACAAAGTACCAATCAATTTATTGTAGGTCTAAGGGATCCAATGCATCGTATGGTAATGTCCCGAGCCCCAAAAACTTTTAGAGGCAAAAGACATTGCAATAGAAGAACAAAACGAGTCTCTTACAAACCCAGCTGTTAAAATACGAGCCATTACTGAGGCTTATTGCATGCTTGAACGAAATAGAAAAAGCATTAGTAGCCCAAGATACCCCTGCTAAAACAAGGTTAGGTTATTCACCCACACATGAAATTCCACAGTTTATACCCACCTAAAAATTGCTGCACCACACACTAATACAGTCCCTACGGATCCCCCAAGGATCAACTCCAGAGGCCTCAACTATACAGAGGGATCAAACTCTGCAACTCCCAAAGATGAGTACATAAAAAAACTAAGAACACACTTTCTGTAAAATTTTAATTTTGTTACAAACTAACAAAAAAAATGAATTTGCAAAAGAATAAAAAGGTCTTTTAATGTAAGCGAAGAAAATCAGTAACGAAACCCAAACGTAGGAAAGAATCTTTTACTATTTTGGTTGTCCGTCCGTTACAGGAGCGGAGAGGCATGACAATTAGTATGGTTAACCTTTTAACTTTTCATGGAAAGTTTTAGTTTTCGGTAACTCATAACATTAATTTTATACAGTACTTAAACATTCTCATCATTCATTTATCTGATTTTCTTGGCCCTCCGAAAGTTATTTATATAAAAAAATACAATTTTGGCCCTTTTACTCTTATTGTGTTGAGAACCCTAACATCATATAACTCTTTTGGTACTTCGTTGGTTTTGGGTTGTTTGATTTTAAGCATTATCTCCTTCAACTCTAGTATTCTCATTCATAAGTTTCTTTTGTATAGTCTCTAACATTCTGTTTGTTTAGTGGCCCTTCTCTCTCTATGTTGGGAACCTGATCTGCATACTTTTTCTGTAAAGGTTTTATTACTTTATTTTCTGAATATCAGAGGATTGGTAAAAGTATCGTGTTACAATTTTCTACCATCGGTTTCTTCCTTTTAGTCTTCTTCTATACTGACATCATACTTTTCCAACCATTTTATTTATTTATATAGTTTCCTCACCTTTCTTGTTTAATTAGGTTATTAGACTTTATCATATTAATTGATCACTTTATTCATTTATCTATTACACTTTATAGTATTTTTTCCCGCTCTGTTTATTCCTTAATTATTCTTAATTCAGTTAAAAGTTATTTTATTTGGTACACTTATCTGGGCTCACTCTTCTGAAGCATGTGTGGGTGGGTTTCTGTTAGTTTTTTCCCACTCTCTTATTTCCTTCTTACAGTCTTCTCTTATGTGTGGGTGGGTTCCTTCTTTTACTTTTTTCACCCTCTACCCTTTCTTGCCTGTTTACTATTTCTTTCTTTTTTACTATACTAGTATGTGTGTGTGTGGGTGTGATTCATTCATCTTTTTGTCCAACCTCATTTTTACTATTACTATTTCCCCCGCCATTTTTGTTTACTTCTATTTTTCTTCTTTTTTACTTCTCTTTTACTAAACTCTTTTTAAACTCTGCCTCTTTTCGCTTAACTTTATTTACTTTCCATCTGTCCTGGCAGTCACAGACTGAGTTCTTAGAACTGTGTGGAAGCAAGGTTTTGAACGATATTATAGCATTATAGTTGATGGGACCCCTGATGTTTCACATAAAGAACAGTTAGTCTTTATTTTTCGGTATGTGATACAAGAAAATACAAAATGGGAAGTTGGTAAGTTTTATCAAGATGGTAGATTGCGACAAAAAGAAAGGAGTTGATATAGCCAATCAGATAAAAGATGTGTTAAGTGATTGTGATGTGGATCTTGCCCTGTGCAGAGGTCAGGGGTATGATAATGCTTCTATCATGCTTATCCATTTGTTTTTTTCGCTATCTCTTAGTCCGTCCATAGTTCATTCTCGCAGTTTTCTTTTTCTTGCTGAAGTCCACAGTCGAGGCATCTTCCCAGTTTTAGGTTTTTTCTCTTTATAAAATAAACAAGGTGAAGTAAAAAACTGGGTCAAGACAGTTTTTTTTTTCTATCCAGCAGTGTTATTAAAACAAAATGTGTTCTTCCTGTTATGGTGTAGAAATGAGATGCCTTATACATAGTCAAAGTATCAACATTATTACAATTTATTTTGATTCATAGAATTGACTTACCTTCCATATACAAACTATAATACCAAAACAAATGAGTCATGACAACAAATTTTTTATCCTCACAGCAGGTGGTATCAGGAAGTTTCAAACTTCTTTCTCTTTAATGAGAAGCAAAAAAAAAAACTGGTTCACAGTTTTATTTCTCTATGTTATGATGAAGCATTAACAATAGGTTGGTCGTCCTGCTATGGCCCAGAAATGTCCCCATCATAGTTTATGAGAGATTGTAATGTGGTGTGGAAATTGTGTATTTTATAGAAAAAAATGTAGTTAAAATCTGAATATATATGTATATATTTATAGTATGAAATAAAATTTCTTACCATCTATATACAAAATGTTTTATTTTATATACAAAGTTGTGAAAACAGGTTTTTTTTATCCTCACAGCAGGTGGTATCAGGAAGTTTCAAACTTCTTTCTCTTTAATGAGAAGCAAAAAAAAAAACTGGTTCAGTTTTTTTTTTCTGTTATGATGAAGTATTAAAATAGGTTGGTCTTCCTGCTATGGCCCAGAAATGCCTCTATGTAAGTCTATGGGAGATTGGAATGTGGTGCTCAAAATGAGGTCACCATAATAGTCTATGGAGAAAAGTGGCGTAGAAATGAGTTTTACTATACTACTGTCCCAAATAACCAAAAAAAAACATCATAGGGATAGAAAAACAGTAATTAAGGAAAGAAAAATGAAGATTATGATAGATTACAAGACATTAGGCAAAAACAAATACAATAGTCAAAAAAGAACCAAGTAGGTCTCATTTATTTTAAAAAGGTCATACTAATGGCTCGTTTACACAGTGCGAGCTAGCGTGCGAGTCGGCCTACCGAGTAGCTGCAGTGCAGCAACTCGCACTGTGTGGACGTATCATACGAGTTACTCGCACTTGCGAGTTGTACAGTAGCTCGCAGCTGTAACGACCCGACTTGGTCGCTACAATGACCTACGGTAAATTTTACTAACTTACCGCTGTTGACCCTCCTTGGGACGGGTCAAAGCGCTGGCCAGCCCTCCTCTTGCACCCGTCCGTGCCACGGGTAGCACCGATCGGAGGATCCTCCACGCCGCAAGTCGACGGACGAATGGCCGCCAAACAAGACGAGGAATCCACGGTAAATCCCGGATGGATCTTACCGTGGATGAACCGCGCGCGAAGCACCGGCCGACACGATGACACACATGCCGGAAACAGGACGGTGGTGGGCGGCAACCCCTGCCGACAACCCCCACCCTCCCCGCGGTAACTTCCCCAGTATTTTTAGGCAATAAAGACACGGACAGTGTTGAGTGAAAATAATAAATGTAATTTATTCTACAATGAATAAATAAACAGGTAGGTGTATAACCACCCAAAAACACTCACTATAAGTGAAGAATAGAGATGAATCTCCTGGCTAATTCAGCCAGGAGAGGAGGTCATTAACCTCTCCAACAAACAAAGGTAAAAGATGAATGGTGGCCACCTTGGCCACCTGTTGATATTGATGAAGCACACAAACACATGCACATAGCATAAAGGGTTTCACTCCACTGCCCAGATATAATGGCCGCCACCATATATATCACCCCCAGGCTGCTCCACCTGGGGGAGGACAGGGACCCTTGCTGGCCATTTTGTCGTCTGCCTGGCAACCAATTTATAAGTGCCTAGCAGACGACATGGGATTTTAGTTCTGCTCCCAAAAGGAGCAGAACTGGGTCGTCACACAGCCGAGTAACTTCAACATTTTTTGTTTTCACTCGCCTGCTCGCCTTCCCACATCACCCCCGCATGGCAGTAGCTCGCACATTCACTCACATCGTTCAGACGCATTCGGCAGTAGCTCGCCAGTCGCGAGAGGATCCTGTAGGTTGGTGTGTGCATTTGTTTTGTGTGCTACGTGTGTTGTGAAATTCAAAATGGCTGTGGATAGATGGTCATCTGAGGATAATATTAAATTCATGAATCTCTACAGAGAACAAGAAAACCTATGGAACTGTTTTGATAAAAATTACAGATAGACAAATGAGAAAAACATCTTTGGAACACATTGCAAAGGAAATGAATTTAGGAAACACCAGTGAGGTAACTAAAAAAATAAAAAACTTACGATCTACCTACAACCAAGAAGTTCTAAAAATCGAAAGTAAAAAGAGTGGATCTGGCACAGAAGATGTGTACAAACCATCCTAAAATGGTTTTCTATAATGGACTATATAATGAAAGTTATTAATTTAAAAGAAAAGAAAACAACAAGCAATCTGGTGAGTACTTCTTTATTCCACTTATATACCTATAGGTGACAATCATTAATTTAATAATTATCATATAATTTTGCCAGGTTACAGCACCCTCATTACAGAAGTAATTTTTATATTTGTCTCTCAATTTTTTGGCTACGGCCTTTGATCTGTTATTGGCTCGCGTGCGGGTGATACTAGGTAATGCATTTATTTCTGATCTCCACGTTCCAAGGTTTATAGTGAAATTTACAATATCTTCATAATCTAAACTACCTGGTGGTGTGTAGGTGTGTGGTGAAGATTTGCGTAACTAGTTGTGCAGTACACATGTAGTTTTAATTATTTTTATTGCAGTTTCCTCTTCCAACTGGATAGGTTTTCCCAAAACACGGAATCGAGATGCTAAAATACCAAATCCATCTATCCAACTATCTTATCAATCAACGGAAACTGTTACCACGCAATCAGTTGTTGAACTTGATCCATCAACCTACGAAACTGTCGACTTAAATAATGTAGTAGTCAGAGCAATGATAGATGCCGATATTAATATTAAATAATCGATATTATTTAATAATCTTTAGTTTTGTGTTAATTTGAAAAAATCGTAGAGTGTTACTTTACTTTTGTGTTAATTTTTCTTGATTTAATTGTTTAATAAATGAGTGTCAATAAAAAATGTGTACTTGTATATAATCTTCCAAACTTTCATAAATAGCATCACATACTTCTGGTATAAATTTTTATATAGAAGATTTTGAAACCCTGAAAAATATTGATAGCAGTCTGTATGACATTCCTGAGCTTAGCAAACACAGGGTTAATTCCAATTTCACCCTCGCTGATATGGCATCCCTCATCATTGTATCTTCACATTGTATTTTCGTAATTATTAAATTTAAAAGCGTTTTGACTTGTTCAGGTGTCACTCTCATCACTGCTTTATATTCCCCATGATCTTCTTGACACAGCTCATTGAAAATGGTACATGTTGCCCCGGAAGATCTTCTTGTCATCCAATCTCTAATCCAAATCCTTTTTTTCTCTTGTGAGGACCCTGTCCTCATGACTTAACAACAATGCCGTGATGGCATACATTTGACGTCATTGCACCTGTTCTCTCCCTTCTCTTTCACCTTCCCTTTTTAGAAACAAGAAAGGAATGTTTCATTCATGCCGTTGCTAGGCAACGAAGCAGGACGACTGCGTGTGTGGGTCAGAGGAGCTTGGGAAATGCAACCAGGCTCAATAATTCTGTCATCATTCTGTCTTCTTTATATTTTCTTTTTAATAAATATTCCAAAGATGTATTGCACTTTTGACAGCAAAAGTCCAATTTTATTCACACTTTCGATACTTTTAATATTCTTTTAATGGTTATTGCATAGCCCAACATTGGCACATTAATCCTGTGAAATGGCCCAATGTTGAGCATAGCAATAAAATGACTGACATGTTTCCCGGGGTGCCCATAGACTTACATGGTGACCCGGGAGGTTATGCTCATTTACATATTGTTAAATGATTGGTCAACATATATCACATGATCAGGATAGCATGTGTATATAAGTTGAGCACTCATGAGTTGAGGGGCTGTTCTGTTTTCTTTATGTGTGGCCGGTGGCTATGTGCAACCACCCGCTGTATGTCATAGTGTTAATTGTGAGACTAGAGGCTGATTCTAGTACGAGGCTATGACCAGGACCTGGAGAGTCAAGTGTCTGCTACCTCTCCAAAAGAAACGAGCTTATAACGGAACCAACCACGTAACGATGGGCAAGGGAACCAGGAAAAAAAACAACAAAGTAATATCGATTCGAACGACCAATATAGTACTCAGATCGATCACTTAAATGTACTTAAACTGTATCTTGGAAAACCTGCTGAACTATTAATAAATGGTAAACATCTGTGGGTTCATTTCTTCCTACATGCTGTTATATCAAGATTAATACTAGTGTAGGGGTAGTCTTGGTGAGAGGCCTGCCTGGAATAAGAGTTAAAGAAATCGTCTGCAACGTCGTCTGCTCCCCTCTAGCAGACGACAATTGGGATAATGTTACAGGAAATCCCGAGGTGGAATCTTACACTCTTTTTTTTGAAGTTCTTTATAAGCATTTTCCAATTCAAAGCTTAATATTGTGGTCATAGACCTTATCACAGTTTTTTTAATTAAATCACGTTGACTAGACATTGCAAGATCCCAGTAGTGAACTAGCCACTCGCATCGTGTAAACAGCACAGGTCAGTCGAGCTACTGACATACGAGTACACAATGCGAGCAGCTGTCTACTGTCTAGTCAGCAGCTCGCACTGTGTAAACGAGCCATAAGTTTTGCACAATTATTACCACTACTAGTGGGATAACCCGTCATAAATGACGGAAGCAAAATTCACAGGCAATTGTGCGCATGCTTGTCGATTGTTCCTTTTTTACTCCTTTCATTTCAATTTCAGTAACCCCCGCCCCCTTTTTTCCTCCCTCCATGTTTCTCCCTCCCCTCTACACTTTCCAACCTTTTCCCCTCTCCAATTTAATATCAAGGGGTTTTTTGGATGGGGAGTGTGCAACATATAGTTGACCTCGAGAAAAAAAGCCGTTCATTTATTCAAATTTATATAAATTCCGACGTGCTTCAATGGTTGTACAGCGTTACTTCAGAGACAGATAGATAGCTAGCCACACAGACCTGGCATAATATATATAATATTTAGTTTGCGAATTCAGTGTTTCTCACAAACTTTTATTTCTCTTATATACATATACTTATTAAGCACACCTATTCTTATCTATAAAATTAACTATTTTAACCATTTGTACGAAAGAATATTTAATAAATAAAATCAGTTTTGTTAAATAATATTTCTCTGGCACAATTGTTATAGAAGCCTTCACTGGCTTAAAGGAACTGAATTAACTCATCTCAGTCCCTTTAAATAAAAGAAAAGAAGGGGCAGTAACATTTTCAAAAATAATTGAATAAATTAAGTGAGTGATTCCGAATTGCTTGCTTAATCTATTCAGTTAATTTCGAAAATAATTCAACTTTCATTTAATATTTACTTTAAAAAACTACCGTGTGTCTCAGAAGTATTTTCGTTTTTGTTTTGAGCGTAGGCGCCAAATGGGACACTAGGGGGCGGGGAGAGTTGTCATGCCCTTGGCAGACTCGTTTTATTTTAGTAGCTATGGAGTATTACACGGGACCACAGTGTGCACTTTGCGTCCGAGCGTTTTATAAAAACGATGATTCGTACATCGTTGTTCGACGACTGTAAAAACACATTTTAATTTGCCATCGATGAAAAAGGTTCCAAGTGCAAATTTAATTAAGCATTGGGTGCACAAGTTCGAAGAGACTGGAAACACAATGCCGAGTAAACCAGCTGGACGCATAAAGACAGCAAGAACGAGCGAGAATATCGGAAGCATGCACCAGTCTGTAATGGACGAGCCAAGACAATCGTTGCGATTGCGTGCAGCGTCTCTGAATTTGAACAAATCCACGGTTCTTGGCATTATTCGTAAGGATTTACATTTTCACCCATACAAGATTGTTATTGTGCCAGAAATGAAACCTGATGATCCAGTCAAACGCCTTGAATTCTGTAGGACAATGAAAGATCGCTTTACGAGCTTCAACAACATATGGTTCGTTGATGAATCAAATTGTCCCATTAACGGCCATGTGAGTAAGCAGAACTGTCGATACTGGGCAGAGAAAAACCCACTGGAACAGCATCAGAAACCATTACACTCACCTAAGGTTGTCGTATAGGCTGCCATATCAAGTCAAGGAATTATTGGCCCTTACGTCTTTGAGGATAATTGTGGTCGAACTCACAGTTAATTCAGAGCGGCACTGCCATATGATCAGGACTTTTTTGGCCCCAGAAATGCAAAATCAGATAAGTTACAACAGTAACACTTTTTTCCAGCAAGATGGAGCCACTTCCTACATTACAAATGACTCACTAAATGCTCTTCATGAATTGTTTCCTGGAAGAATAATTAGTTGTCGACGAAACATCAACTAGCCCCCAGGAGACCAGATTTGACGCCTGCCGATTTTTTTCTATGGGGCTACGTGAAGAGTAATTTTTTTAACCCATTACCACGTAATTTGAATGAGTTAAAGCAAAAAATAAGAAATGAAATGAATGCTATTCAGCATGCAATGCTCCAGCACATAATTGAAAACTTTAGGTCTAGATTAAATGTGCGTGAAGAGATGAACAGTGCTCATTTGAATATGGTTGTTTTTCATAAATAAAAATTTTGTATATGCTGTTTATTTTAACAATGATTAAACTTTGATTTGACAAACTTTGATGTTTTATTTTTAGTTGTTAAAAAAGAAAATCTTTCTGAAACACCCTATACATACTTGCACCAGTAAATGTTCATAGAGATCAATCTGCACGGCGAAAGAACGGTCAGAACAACGATAGGAATAGTAGGAACAGTCGTAAGCTTAGTTAGGTTTAATTAAATTAAGCTTGTTGCAGTTTTACAATTACAATTAGTACTCTGCAAGCAGCCAAATAGGCCTATGACAGAAGGACATAAAAGTCCACATGCAGCATTAAGCATTGTCAAGCACCTATACATGCACATATATAAAAACAAAATGAATATACAAATGTCAATCCCACAAAACAAAATTATCCCCATTCACCACTGCCTCAGGAAGGGAGTTCCATTGTGTTATTACTCTAGGAAAAAAGACCAGTAATATGAATCTGTCCTAGCAAAAATCTCCCTAATTTTCTTAGAGTGGTCAGCCCTGCCCCTGTATAGTTCTTTATGAATATCACTGGACTGCGGTTTCGGACAATCACCCCGTGTAATTTTTCCAAATGATGTGCTAAACTGTCATTGTAGCACTAACAGCATCTCAGATACACTATCTGTAAATTTGTGCCTGCCACATGTGGTTGGGTAGGAGGCAAACAATGATTACCTGCAGTTTCGCTGAACCGTAGTTGCCAATTTCGTTTCATGAAACCACAAAACACATTGCGCTTTCTCCTGCAATGACGCCAGGTTGGTTTTGATGCCTGGACTGTTTACTGGCTGGAAAACCGGGCAGGAAAAAAACTTTATGAGTGTGACTACAAATAGGTGAAAACCGTTTGCTTGTACTTTGCATAGTTTGTGTAGAGGATTTTTGTAATCAGGGAAAGACTTTATGGACACCCTGTACTAGTTTCTATTAGGTGGCGGCACTAAGATTCATCGGGGTTCACTATGGACATAGAAATGAGAATAAATTATACAGGCAATTATGCCCAGCATTCGAATGTCTTTTGCTCGGCCCTTTGATGAACGTCACCAATTTCTAATTGGTTTGTTACTTGGTCTGAAGTCATAAAAGGGCTGAGCAAAAGAAATTCTAATGCTGCGCACAATTGCCAGTATAAATCATATTAAAACTAGTCTCTGTGGTGCCGCTGTGAATCTTGCTGAATCTCGTGTATGATTTTTTTCTATGTCGTCCCTCTTAACGTCACTGCAATATCATAAAGGAAATTGCAAACAGAAGGTGAACAAAATGACGTCAAAAACTGAAAGAAAGAAAACAATTTTCACATAAAAAAGATTGATTTGCTAAATGCTAACCTTGACTGGTTTTATTATTCCGTTAGGGTTTCAATGTGAATCACATGATCACTGTACGTTTGCCACATCGCAAGTGACATTTACAATTTTTATGAAGGAAGACGATAACGCACAACAATTAATGGATCCCAAAAAACAGCGTTTTCCAAACTGCATCGTATGGACTCCAATTCCATTACTGTCGTACGTTTATTCATACTATATAACACTGTAATACTAATACTGTATATAATAATAATAATGCTCACATCCAATTCGCTGTTTTTGTTTATCCCCTCCTTCCTTTTGTTCACCTTCTGGGTTTAATTTGTTATGTTTTGCCAGAGGTGGGTGGGTTCACCAGTGTGCGTGCATAGTGACTAACTTTTTTTTATCGGCGCAATGTCCTGTGGCTAAAGGGAGAGTTCTTATCTGTCGTTTTCACTGAATCATTTTAACAGTCCACCGTTTCATTGAAATTTGAAAGTGAATCAAAGATAATAGAGGGGCCCTCTACAATCTTTGAGTGAATGCTCAATGAACGTCTGAAGCCATAATTCAGACGGCAAGTGCGCCCAGCACTAACATTTTGTTTGCGCCGCACTTTTATGAGCGCAATCGATTTCTAATTGGTTTGTTACTTGGTCTGATGTCGTAAAAGGGCGGAGCAAACGAAATTTTAGTGCTGGGCACACTTGCCTTTAAAATTCAGTAAGAATGAATATTAAGTTCTAGTGATGGGCGATATCGAAATTCTTTTTTATCGAAAAGAAAAACTAACGTATCGACCGTTCGATATATCGATAAATATCGTTATATTTTTTTTTTAAATAAAATTTATTTGTTTCCAATCTAAATTGTATCTCGCATTTCTAGACTTAATTTATTGTAGGGGTTTGCAATCCCGGGATTCCATGCAATTTTGTGATCCCACAATCCCGGGATCACATGCGATAAATCCCAGGATTTCGGGATTGGAAAAATGCTTATTTAAGAGCCTAGATACACGTCTATCTTGTTTTGTACAGACGACAAAGAGACAAATGAGTTACTAAAACTGCAAGAAATCGCCTCACAATCGCTAAATTAAAATACAGTAAAGTGCAAAATGCAATAAGAAGTATTGTTCTTTACATGCTCGATTTATATAATTTTTGAAAAGGTCCTATTTTTAAACAAGGTTCAAAATCGTTTGTTTTTTATAACCCTATGTTAAATCCCATTAGATCAAAAACCGTCCCACAAACATTTCAAAAAACTCTCGTTAAAACGATTTAGAAGAATAACAAAATAATTAGCACATATTTTCATGTATTATTGGCTTCACGATGTTTCATTTTTATAAATTTTGAAAAGATCCTTCTATTTTTAAATAAATTTTAAAATCGTACATATTTTAACTCCATGTTAAGTGGCATAGGAACAAAAAACCGTCACCCAAACATTTGAAGAACTCCCATTTAAAACGACTTAGGACAATCACATCAAAATTAGCACGTGCATTATTAATCTATTGGATTTACGATGTTTTCTTTTTCGCTTAGCACGCGAAATTATTTTTGTATTAATTATTATGTGACTTGAAACCTAAAGAAAAAAAAAACGTTAAGAGGACATCTAGAGCGTCGTAACCGTGAGTAGGCCAATCGCAGCGCCTACATTTTTGCCTACAATTTTGAAATAAACGCTTTATCTAGGCTCTTAATGACTTTTAGACTTGCAATTATGCTTCTTTTGGTGTTATAGTTATGAACTTATGAAACACACAAATGGGTTTCTATTAATATGAATCACGAGCACTATGAGTATTACTAAAGTACCATTAATATGCCACACACTTCAATTAACTCTTATGTGGTACCTAATACTTGTTTGAATTTTAACATTTTTATAAAAAAAAATATAAAAGAAAACTGTTTTAAAGAGAAAAAAAAAACTTTAAAACAAAAAAAAAATTTAAAAAAACCACGATTTTTATAAACCCTGCCTCCAAACATTGAATTGTGTTCACCCCACTATTCAGGCCTCGACCACACAATGAGTCCAGCGTTTGGAACCAGTTCGAAAGGAACCCAACATTGTAACCCAACATTGGAACCAAAGTTGGAACCAACGTTGGACACAGTCTGACATGTTCATCAATTGCAAACATAACTATAAGTGTCCAACTGGCAAATGCAGGAGGCAAACGTTCGATACATATATATGAGCCATTCCACACTAATTCACCCAAAATTTCAAATTTTGTTGCTCGATCGTCACAGATGTTAATGTAAAAAATCATAACACAACTAGAACATAAAAAATACTCTTAACTTACTCAAAAGAGGGCACTGGTACAAAAGTGCCAGTGTCCTCCAACATATAAAAAAGGCTGAAACAGACAGGATTAAAATTGAAAGTTTGCCGGGGGCGAACACCTATTAAAATACGATACATTTTTAGAGAACAACGGAATATAAGCGTTTATAACATTTTTAATTTTTTAGTCCATAAGTCCTTGGAGACTAGACTCATCGGTGAGAGGTGGCAGTGGAGAGCCACTGACCCTGGGCGTCAGGCAGATCCCAGTGGAAGATGTTGTGGATGTCCCCGGTCCCCGATGATCTTCCTCCAGGATCACTTGTTGTGTAGGAGAGCCCAGGCGGCTTCCCACAGAACGGCGATCTGGTAGCGGGGGTCTGGTTCCGGGATGTGAAGACGACTGGTGCGAAAGGTCCTTCTGCTCGGGAGCCTGAAGACGGAGTTGATGAAGGCCCCCAGGAGGGTGGACATAGCTGCGCCGATGGCATTCCCGGTGAAGCTCATGGTTTCAGCGATCCCCCGGTACGGGAACACGATGGTGATGAGGATGTTCGCCTGGCAGGAGAGCCCCATGATATATCGCTCCCGGGGTGGGAGGTCCAGTCGAGGGAACCGTTCCTCTAGGTCAAATTGCCCCATGTAGAGGGTGTTGGCAGAACGTACTTTGTGCTGCCAAGTGACCCACCAGTTGTTCAGGAGTTGTTCGCCGGAGGTAGCCGCACGGAAGGGACAATCCAACGGTAATCACCCCACAGTATTCCCAGTAGGGGGTACTGCGGGCAATGCAGTTGGTCGCGCTGGCTCTGAGGCTGCTGGAAGTGCAGGCCTCTTCTCATTCAATGTGCCCACAATGGGCCTAGCGTGGCACAGGGTGGAACGGGCCATATCGCGGGCTTGCTGGCGTTGGCACTTCGAGGCTGATCCCCTGCTCAGGGCCTCTTCGGGTTTTGCGCTTCCTGGGGGAAGACCCAGTGCTTCCCTTGGATCGCCTCCCTCCTGCATGACCTCTTGCAGAAGGTCAGTAATGGCCTTCTGCTTCCTTAAAAAGGCGGCACGATCGGTGTAAGGTGTAGGCATCGAAGGCACATGTGAGGACCTCCCAGCAGGACAGCCCAGAGGTGGTAGAGGAGAGCGTCACGGGGCCACATTCGTGGAGCCCCTATACACATGGTGATGGCCATGGTCCAGTTGGACACACAGGTCCTGTTGGGGTGCCATATCCATTCGAGCGAAGTCATTGCATGGTGGAGGGCCAACGTTGGAAGGAGCCAGGTTGCTCCTGTCGACTTCTCATGTCAGGTTGGTGTAGGGGTTGCAAGTCACGAGGAGGAGAGGCGTTTTGATGAGCGTGGAGAGTGGTGGTCCTTACGGGCCCGCTGAGACTCTTTGGGGCGGGCCCCAGTGGGAGTCTTGGTGTCGGCAGGTCCGAGAACTACCACTTTTAGATGACAGCTTTGGAGGCATTTTGATGGGTGTGTGTGGAGGAGGCGGTGGCATAATGGATGGCATGTTAGTATCAACTCCCAGTACCAAAAAGGTTCCGGGGGTGTCGCAGACAGCGAGGATGGTTCCGGTGATATGGACGGTGTGACAGGCAGGGAACGTGAAGGCGATGGTGCTGGTTGTTTGGCCTCTTGAAGACGGGCCTCAATCTGCAGGCGCTCCTCCTTCGGGAGTTGCCCCGTGCAGGTAAGGCCTAGCTCATCGAGGTGAGAGCAAACAGCACGGAGGTAAGCCAAGCTTTCCTCCCCTTGAATCTTGCCTTTTGCTGCTTGTCGCATGGCAGCCCCTCGCTGCATTTCCAGGTGGAGATCCTCGAGAGAGGTGGGTATGGACCCACCTCCCCCGCATTTTCCTCTTGCAGCAGCCCCACCCAGAAGGGGTTGTCCCGGTGCGATGCTTTTGCGGAAGGCCTGGTTGATGCCCCACGCCATGGTGTTTATGTCGATCCGGTCCTCGCGCTCCTCCCAGTAGTGTTTTGAAGTCGTGACATCGAAGGTAACGATACTGCTGGGAGCTTGAAATTTGGTTTAAGGCACTTCTCCCCATGCCAGTGGAAGTTCTCCGGCTCGGAGGAGGAGCGGCACCTAGAAGGAAGTCAGGTGACTCCTTATGGATGGTTTGCTAGCGGTGCCCACCACTTGTTTAGATGTCGGAGCTAGTGAGGGAGGTTCGGCAGTCCCCGCCATTCCACTCTCAAAATTGTCGTCACTTGAAGAGGGGGACATTCGTCTACTTCCTCTCCAGGTTCCGCGGCCCAACATAATTGAATTGTCCGTAAAGAAAGTGTTCTTACTTGGATATTGTCCCGCTGGAGAAGCTTTGAAACAATAGCAGAAATTGGTGACCGATCACTCTGCTATTGGTCACAAGAGATGCCGAAAGTCTAGAAGGCTCGGTGCACACACAAACACACTTGAAATGTCCGATGACTTGTGGGTGGCACAAGGAGAACTCACAAACTAACAAAAATAAACTTTCCTTCGAAAGAAGGAGAGGTGAAGAAGTTCGAAAACTTTAAAAAGAAAATTGAAAATTCGGAAGCAATTTCGAGATGGTCAAGTGCTCTCGGTGAAGAAACAAAATGAGTGATAATGGACCGCATTCGGTCCTATTTTATATGTATTAATTATTTTAAAATTTGGGAGTTAGAAGGACCAGCCCCTTTTTGGAATGGGACACCTTGCTCTAATTGCTTTTTCTGTTTTTTTTTCTTATTGCAGGTGGGGGTTGTCCCACCAATATAAAATATCGAGAGGTGCCGATCCAATTCTTATTAGGCAGGTCCCCGTTTATTGTTTTAAATAAACAAAAGAGTCCTGAGGGAGGAGGGCTGTTTTCTTTCACACCGAGGTGTGAAGTTGCCCATTAACTCTTCCTTTTTTAATGTCTATTTTTTTTTTGGTAAAACAAATAAACACTGGTCAATAAGGTCACTAGTGTACCTTATTGTTTGTTATGTTTTTTTCGGAAAGTTGATTCCCAAGAATTTTATTACTTGATTGAAGGTGGCAGGTTCCTAATTTTTTATACTTTAATTGATCCTTCAAAATCATTTTCGGTTCTTCTCTATTTTATTCCCCCTCTATTTCCTTTGAAGTCGATGAGGTGTGCATCAATTCGGCCCCAGACATTATTCTCTTTGAAGTTTTTCTTATTTTGACTGTCGGGGTCATTGATGTCCATCCATTATAAGGGGACATGGTGCATATATTTCTGCATGTCCCTTTTATGGTACTTTATTTATTTTTTAGACGTCCTTGACTTGTTATGTTGTTGTCTCAGGTGCACCATGTGGTTGAGTTATTTTGGAGGCCACGTGGTCCTGGTGTAGTTATTGTAGTGGTTGCCAATATGTAAACATTGGTGGCCATGATGAAAAATTAGAGTTGTGAGAATTGTATGGTTTTAAGTGATATTCGAGTGTTTGGAGGAGTTGTTGCTGTTGTGAAGTTATTTATTCATTGGGGGTTCCTTTTTACCTCCTCCCCCACCTCTTGACAACTGTCCTCAGTTCTCTCAAATTCCTCCCACTTTTCTAATGTTGATATTTGATAATTTATAGTGTTTACATCTATGGCTATAGATAAAACAC
This sequence comes from Brachycybe producta, assembly GCA_036925085.1. Taxonomy (NCBI): domain Eukaryota; kingdom Metazoa; phylum Arthropoda; class Diplopoda; order Playtdesmida; family Andrognathidae; genus Brachycybe; species Brachycybe producta. Next base: position 18,320,767 of record JAUPFP010000001.1, on the reverse strand, counting down.
TAATGGATTGTTATTGTTTTATTTGTCGCGTTCAGTGTTATGCTAGCGTTGGTGGCCAACCGCAGATTGTCGTCACTTCCAGAGTAGAGATTTTAGACCACCCCAGATTCGTTGTTAGATTTATCAAAAGCCTCTGATGAAGTCTCCTAGAGCGCATCCGATATGTGCTTCTATGCATTTTTGTCGGAGTGTAGACTCGAAGAGGTCGTCCTCTAAGTATACTTTATTGGTGGCCATGGATACAGCGAGATGTAAAGCTCGGCCCAGCTGGACCACTGTGGCAAGTCGGCCCACAACGGTGATCTTCAGGCCTCCCACACCCTGAACAGGCTCAATCTCGAACTTATGTTCCTGTGCAAGTGCAACTGAGATGACGCTGCCCATAACTCCAGTATCCGCAAGCTGGGAGAGGGATCTTGTGAATTTGTCCCCATAGTCGGATTAATGCGAACTCCGCTCTGTTTTTGGTTATAACGTCCGCTTTGGGCACCTCCTCCTCAAAGTCGTAATCGGTTCTCCAAACTGCTTGATGGAGATCTTCTTTGGCTGGCGGCACTCACGGAGAAAATGGCCCAACTTCCCACAATTATTGCACGTTGACTTGCTCTTGTCAAATATGGGAGTGATGTCTTGTTTGGTGGCCGTTGTAGTGTCGCCCCGAGTTAGTAGTAGCAGTTTGGTTCGGCTTTTTATCATGCCTAGAACGATGCGTATGGTCTTCAGAGCCGGCAGCTGCCACCTGCTCTTTGTCGGTCTTCAATGCTTCTTTACCACCTCGTGTGCCAGATGCAGTCTTCGGTTCTGTTGGCCACTTATTCAAGGACAGCAAGACCACCTCTATGTTGAGGACGGCGTTTGCAAAATTCTTGAAGGATGTAGTGGCCGCATGATGGATGGCATCCCTGATAGTTGGGTGCAGGGTGCGGCGCAACTGATTGATGCGTAACTGGTCAGCCATATGCGGGTAAACAGGGTCGCCGAGAGCCATGGACAAAAAAGGAAGAGAAGATACAACAAAATGTTCATATGGAGCGAAAAACTGCTCCATTGGCGCTTTTTGAAGAGGTTCCCGGTTGATCCACGATGTCGGCCGGTGCTTCAATGGTGTCCAATAGAGAAGTTCATATGAAGTACTTTGAGGTGATGATGGTGAGTTTCAAGATGATGACTTGGGACATAGAGAGTCCCAAGGGTAGCATAATCGATGAACAAAAGAACAAAGAGAAGAGGTTACAAAAGTCCCACTTGGCTAGAAAAAGTGTTTTAGCTTGTAAGCCCCTAACAATGATATGGAGTTAGGACGAAAACTTGCTAGGAAAATTAAAATAAATGAGTGAAAATAATAGTCACATTTAAAAGACACACGTCTTTTAAAGACCTATTAATAGGTGGAAAGACAAGTAGCTAAGATTTGTTTGCTCACCTCATAATGATACGGAGTTTCGGCTAAGCAAATTCCTCTCGGAGATTAAAAAGAATTTGTTTAAAGTGTTGCCCACCTACCAACCAATTATACGAAGGAGGGTCAAGTGGGTTTCACTTCGAAATATAAAGAGTTAAGAAAACAGGGATGACGATGAAACATAGAACATAAAATACAAAAACATGGACAGAAACACGTGTGTCCACAACAGTTGCCTCCGTGTTCCCCCGAGTGCTAAGCAGATGGCAGACAAAAGTTCTTTCTCCACGTGTCTCTCTGGACAGGACACAGAATCGTGCGGTCGACACATGTGTAGCCACAAGTCTCTTTCGCAATTCCACATGAAACGGCACCATGCGGTTGACTTCTGATGCGATCGTCGGTCTCCACATGTGGCTCCAACATAGAAAGGACGGACGAAGGATCGTGAGGCACAATCACAAAACTTAGGACAAAGGACGGCTTCTGTAGAAAGGTCGGAGAAGGCAAATGGAGGCATACCCCGCACCTCCACCAAATGTGAGCTTTTGACATCGACCTTATATTTTTACCAACTTATAGATGGTGTTTTCTGCGACTCATTTCTTCTGTTTATCGTGCGGTGCCCCGCACGGAGAAGATCCGAGGTACAGAAATAGCTGGATGGAGTTGGATTACGATCATCCTCCTGCATGGGGGTGAAATCGACGCAGAAAGATGGTGGCCATCCTTCTCTCGGTCGATGCTGATGTACATCTTCTCCAATGTGTTGTTACCGATAGAAGATGTTGTAGCTTCTTCAGGATCGTATGTCTCCTGCCTTATGATGTCTCCAGCCTCTATAGAGATGTGATTAGTTACCGAACATTGAGACAACGCTGTTTTCCATTATAAACACTTTTATTCATCCTTACACAGAAACACTTAAGAGAGTTTTAAAGATAATTGTTTCATAATTGTCCTGCCTAGATGGCGTTGTAGTAAATTACAAAAATACGAAATTTACTATATAATACTATAGAAACTCTTATAATATTCTATTGTGTAAACTGTGTGTATGTTTTAGGTAGAAAATGTTGACCGCCATATTTGTTTTTGGTTGGTGTAAGTGATGTCTAAAAATTCATTTACTCTACTTTCATGCATGCTAGATGAAATTTGATGATTTCCACTAAAAGATCTGGTGGAGTTTTATAAACATACAAAATTTCATGTGTAAATATGTATTTATAACTTTAAATGCTTACCTTGAAGTTCAGAAAAAATCCCATCGGCATCAAATAATCATAGCCATGTCCTGTACTATAGAGCATAGCAAGGGCACCCATTTCAAATTGTACAGTTGCTATAGTTATTATGGTGTCTATAGTATCTCAATGGCAACTGTCAAATTTGAAATGGGCGTGCTCATTCTTCTAAAAGGTGGGATGGGTAAATTTAAAAATAAGAAAACAGAGCAAGAAAAGAAGACATGACAAAATTTTAGATTGTGTTCCTCTCAACCATAGCATCTATGATGCCTTATAGAAGGTTATGTCTAACCTAGGTGTTAGGTTGCCATGGAAACAGACAGCCTACATTTTATAAAAACACATTGTTACAACAAACAGTGCATGTTACCACCTATGTATAAAATGCCTAGGCAATATGCAAAACCACACTTTTGCTAGTAAATATGCAAAATTCAGCAATTTAGGCCATGTGCAAACAGACTAATGTTTCAGGCAATTTGCAAAATCACTAATGTTTCAAGTAATTTGCAAAAGCACTAACATTTCAGGCAATTTTCAAAATCACTAACATTAAGGCAATGTGCAAAATAACTAATTTCTTATGAAGTGCCAATTTTTTTTAACTTTTAAGGCAATGTGTTAAATTTGGAATTTCTGAGCCAATAGACAAAATTTAGGATGTTTTAGGCAATGTGCAAAATTCCTAACTTTTTTGAGAGAATATCTAAAATCAAAAATTTTCCAGGTAATGCATGAAATGACAAATTTTCAGGCAATTTGCAAACAGCTTGCAAACCTTACGGGACGGCTTGCTAACCTTACGGGACGGCTTGCTAACCTTACGGGACGGCTTGCTAACCTTTACGGGACGGCTTGCGAACCTTACGGGACGGCTTGCGAACCTTACGGGACGGCTTGCGAACCTTACGGAAAGGCTTGCAAACCTTACGGAAAGGCTTGCAAACCTTACGGAAAGGCTTGCAAACGTTACGGAAAGGCTTGCAAACGTTACGGAAAGGCTTGCAAACGTTACGGAAAGGCTTGCAAACCTTACGGAATGGCTTGCAAACCTTACGGAATGGCTTGCAAACCTTACAGATAGGCATGTAAACCTTACGGAATGGCTTGCAAACCTTACGGAATGGCTTGCAAACCTTACGGAAAGGCTTGCAAACCTTATAGAAAGGCTTGCAAACCTGATGGAAAGGCTTGCAAACCTTATGGAAAGGCTTGCAAACCTTATGGAAAGGCTTGCAAATGTTACAGAAAGGCTTGCAAATGTTACAGAAAGGCTTGTAAATGTTACAGAAAGGCTTGCAAACCTTATGGAAAGGCTTACAAACCTTACGGAAAGGCTTACAAACCTTACAGAAAGGCTTACAAACCTTACAGACCTTACAGAAAGGCTTACAAACCTTACAGAAAGGCTTGCAAACCTTACGGAATGGCTTGCAAACCTTGCATAATGGCTTGCGAACTCTCCGGAAAACCTTACAACTTTTACGGAAAAGCCTTGTAACCCTTATAGAAAAAACTTGTAGATGCTTGCAAACCTTATAAAATAACTTTAAATTCCTTACAATTCTCACAGAAAGGCTTGCATATGATTGCAACTCTTACAAAATAGCTAACAACCTTACAAGGTTTAGAAATATTTCATAAATTTTTTCAGTTTTTTTGCCATTGTATGACACTAAAAATATAGGTAATAATGCACATGACATCATAGCCATAGACTAGTATGGACATGACGTCACAATTATAGCTTAACCAATAGATATAGTATATACCTACTGTATACATACTGTATTCCTATGTAATTTAACATGGCAAAAGGGGTCACTTTATAATTATACAAAAAATAGAAATAATGGTGAAAAATATTTGAAAAAGCTTCAATACCATCCTCTATGTATTGTTAATAATACAAAATTTTCAGAATTGAGAAATATGTAACAAAACAAATGTCACTCTATATTTTTGAAATCCATATTTAGTTTTTAATAACATTGAAGTCTATGGGAATTCAACATAAAAAAGTAGCAACTTATAATATGTATTAAAAATAGAAATAATGGTGAAAAATATTTGAAAAAGCTTCAATACCATCCTCTATGTATTGTTAATAATACAAAATTTTCAGAATTAAGAAATATGTAACAAAACTTAACTCACTCTACATTTTATTAAACCATGTATTTAGAAAATCTTTTCAAAATATTTTTTTCCAAAAATGTTAGAAAAAAGAAAATGTGTGGCGCCATCTATTGGGGTTTAATAGAAACAAATTCTGAATTTTTTTTTTGCAGGACTCATGGCATTTGCAACAGCGCCATCTATTGGACTGTTTCGAAAACTAAATCTGAATTTTTTTATGTTATTTTACTTTCATACCCTCTTAAGTTTACAAGGATGAATGTTTATTATTAAAGGTGCGTCCTCATGCCCATGATGTGATACGGATAAAGATCAAACGTAGTACAAAAGAGAGCAAAGACAAGGACGAGGAACAAAGAGGAACACGGTCCTTTATACCTTGGACCTGTGTACACCTACGAGGTGTAACCAGGTCCAAGTGACCATGGTCCTAAGTGTATCACTCCGCCACTTCGATGTGCAGCAGAAGTATGAGTCAGAGAGGAGGGAGGGACAAGCGGGAGTTGTTTACCCCCAGGCTATGGTTTTGGCGGGAACGGGAGTTGCTGGGTGTTACAAACTGCAATGAATATTATATTGTTACTGCGAGGTCAATATATATCAATTAATAAAAGTACAATTATAAATACTGATTTTTTTAAAATTTCAGTGGATTTACACGGAAAATAGTTACAACTTACAAAGTCATTATTGAAAAATATAAAACATGTCTTGATCTTACGGTAACAGTATAGTATTCATTGCAGTTTTCAAAATCGATTGTCATTCACGAGAAGATATTTCGTTTATCGCGAAATGAACCAATGTTTACGACTTTTTCTTGTGCTAGTTTTTGTCCTTAATTAATGGAACAGTGGCTCATAGAGGCCTATAAAAGCTATTGCTTCTCATTTGCCTTATGGCTAGGTACACACCAGGATTCTTTGTTGCGGGGTTGAATCGCGTCAGCTCAGGTTCATGTTTCTTGAGTCCTATCGAAATGGGAAACATTTAAACATTGTTACGAAACATTTCATAGTGTTCACGTCTTTTCAAACATGAACAAAGACTCAAAAGGCTCAGTTTGCTTTTAATTATTAAAGACTAGACTTAAAAAAAGATGCGGATGATTGAAAATACTGTTAAACTAATTGAGGACCTTCTGTATAAATTGTTTATGGGAAGTTATGGTCTTCTGATTACAAAGGCAAATAAAAGAAATGAAATTCAGAAATCCTGCCCCATCTTCCAATTTCAGGGTTTTCGAAAGGCTTAAACCGAGCCCACCACCGATTCTGCTTTATTTGCCCCTCTTTATGAATCTCCGTGTACGCCAATATTGCAAGGTCCGCCTCTGCTAGTGACATTTACATGGTGAAAGCCAGAAGGATGAAGAGAAACTTAGTGTAGGTGTAGACACGGAACAATATTGTGGGTCTCAATCGCGTCAGTTGCGATTCTACCCCGCAGCATTGAATTGGAGCAGCCCCGCAACAATGTATCACAACAAAGAATCCAAGTGTGTACTAGGCTTTAGAAAGGGATCATATCTTAGATTCTTTGAGGTAATGTACAGTAGAATAAGGTACGTTATGGTACATTAGTGCATGGCACCTTGGTTCACCCATACATGTACACTTGCTTTTTACAGTCAGAAGAATAGAAGAAATTTGTAAGAATAGAATACAAACAATTCTGTCAACGATGTGATTGGCTGTTTCCAAAGTAGTTTGGCCTCGAGTTTGTTGGGAAGATAAAAACTGTCGTTGATAGTGTTACCATATAGTATAGCGGCCATAATATCACCGTAATTGACGTCACAAAAAACGTTTTCATAGATGCAAATGGATGTGGGTTTCTCAACCATTGTTTCTCACCATTTACATTTATGAAAACGGTTTTTGTGACGTCATTAAAGTTATGGTTTTCTACGATAACGGTACCGCAAAACTGCGGCCGTAATATGATGGTAAAGCCTCGGTTTCCTAAGATAACATTACCACAGATAGCGGCCTAAATAACAATTCTTATTTCTAGATGCTGAAAAAATGTTACGATCTGATATGTTTAAAATTAAACTTTTTACAACAGCTAAAGGCAGCGACCAATTACTTTCAGTTTTTTTAGCTCATTAATTTGAAAATTCGATTATTTTTAAACAGGAATAAAAAGTTTATTTTAAAAGATACTGTGAAGATTATCTTCATAGGGTTCGTTTACTCTTCTAGTTTAAATGAGTCTCGAAATCCTTTTATAACCCAGACATCCGATTGAACCCTTTAAAGTTATTTACTATTTTACAGTTGGTTCTTTCCATTTATTGGCCACATGGGTATTTGCACGTCATCTGGGGTCATTCGTGACTTTGCTGGACCTTATTTTGTTTCGGTAATAAAGGAATTATTCGTTTTGAAAATATTTGTGTAACAAGTCTAATAATCATTTCAGGAGGACAACATGGCGTTCGGTAATCCGACAAAGTAACCGAAATTTGGAATTCTTGAGGCCTAAAAAAATAAAGAAATTTTAATTAAGATTTATTTTTACCATTAATGTTAGGTACTGGAAGTTGGATCCTTCTCACGTGACAGAAGGTCAAAGCGGGTGGGATCGAGCTATTTCGGATGCTTCTGAGGAATACAAGGGACACATGGTGCGCATAAGTCACCACTAGGGCCCTGGCCCCTGTTTTTCAAAGATACAAGTCTGTAATACAAGTGAATTCTACGGAGCCCTGATCAGGACATGCATCGATAATTCACAATGTTATTACAATTGGGTAATGTATCTGTAATTGTATTAACAATTCATAACGACATATTCTGAATTGGTGATGTGAGTCCTTTCAAAGAGCTCCATAGAATTCTCTTGTATTACATGACTTGTATTTTTGAGAAACAGGGCCCAGATGTGTTTAAGAATCTAACGAATCTACGAATTCTAAATTTTCTCGAATCCTAATCGGTTCTCGAATCTCGAATCCTTCATATAAGAATACTATATTATTAATTAAAAAGATACAAATAAATGAAATAACATTAAATATTTACATTGTTAATAATAATAAACAGTGTGACACTCAGGGTCAAAAGCGCAAAGCTTCGAGTTTTCGAATCTCGAATATTTTTCAAGATTCGCGGTATTCGAGGATTCGAATGGTCCATTCCCTACAAATTACTATTTTAAAGTTTCTAGTACTTTTCAATTATTATTAGTTAATGTGGTTTAAATACAGCTATATCGAACTATTGATTACTCTACTTGTTCAGGAGCAATATCAACTTTAAAGTATCTGAAATTGGAACAGTAACCGAAGTTAATGAACCACTTAAAAGTATTTTCACGTTGATATGTTTAAAATAAACTTTTAGGGACAAAAATTAAAAATGTTATCAGCTTAAAATGGTGTGTACCAGCTGGGAAGATTCCAACTGGGACGACCTCGAGGGTTGAAAGTAGAGCCCAGCAGTGACACGAAGGTTATAGCCCACTTTAATAAATTTGAATAGCACAAAGCAAATGCTTTTGGAACGGAGGGCAAGAAAGAATTTACAAATGGTAAAAAAATGGATTTAAATTGAACCAGTTTATTTTAAAAAGCAAAAAATACTTTTGAGATAAATTAAGTGTTTTAGTCTCGCTGCTCCCAGTGACGGTTTAACGCATAGGCATACAAGGCACGTGCCTAGGGCTCCAAATAAAACTTTGGCCCCGTAGACAGAAATGTCTTCGTAATTTTACAAAATTGTCAAATTTCTAATAATTTGAAATGTTGTGCCTAGGGTCCGCAAATTAACTCCTTAAAATATTTAAGTCACTGATCGCTCCCATTTGTAAATTTTTTTGCGATCTGTGTACCCCTTCTGTAATCTGCTACAATTACATATGCTTTTTGCTATTTAATCGATCATTTGTTTAGAATTTGTAACAAATTCGTCACTACTAGCCTCCAACTCCAACCCTTGGCGTCGTCCCTGTTAGCATTATCCCACCTGGAAAACACTGGGACAATTGGATCTTAAAACCTTTTAGCTAAAGATTTCAAAAATTACAATTTTGTAATAAAATATATAATTCTGAATTATTTATCTTCAAAAATATAAAATTATACCTTATTTAAACTATGCAACCATGGTCATAAAAAATCTATCTTAACACCACGAATGCTTTATATTTGATTATGTAGCACAATCTTTGTTGCGACAACTGTCACTCACACGTCGCGAGAGCTTTGAATCTCATGCATTATGATGGAGTTTCATCGTGGAACATGGTCAAGTTGTGTCTCCTGATGTTTATACACGGCACTTACATCGAGTATGGTTACGATTTTACTTTATACTTCTTGTTGTGGCCGAATTATTTTTCATGTTGTTTTGTTTTATTGCAGCACTTACGCAGTCATCAAGACATGGCTACCTTTTGTGTTGATCGTTGCGGTTATCGGTATCCTCGCCTTTAGTCCATTTTGAGATGGTTTTAAAGGTTCCGACGCACTAATCTGTTAAGCAAAAAAATTATGCTCGTTTTAATCAAAAAAACTGTTCAGAGGGTATTAAAAATTTCCAAAAACTAGATTAAATTAGGATTACCACCTGAAGAACTTTAGCTTTTAAACAAGTTTTTTTTTATGAGAAAAGCATAATTTTTTTCCGTCTTACTAAGCTATGGTTTTTCTTTATGAAATATTTTCATTTTTGGTTCATTTTTGTACTCATTCAGATTAGAGACGGAACGATTAAATGTTTGAGAATAGGTAATTGAGCTCATTGTCATAATTTAAACATACAGTGGAGCATGCTATATAAGCACAATTCCCTTTTGTAAACGAATGTCACCGCTTATATTTTCGATGCATCTTTGATCAAAGATTTTGGTGCATTCGGAACATTCCGTTATTCATCGATTTATAACGGTGGTGTAACGTTACGTTCAAATACAGGGTGTTCCGTTCTAACCTCCCACATTTTATCAGATTGCATAGCAGAAAGTATGAATAAGAAAATGAAACAATACAAAATGTAGGATCAACTCAAACCATTTATTTGACGCACACTAATAAACCTCTACATGTGGCTCATTGTTAGCTTGAATTTCTTCCACTTCTCAGAAACACTCTGGCAGGCTCCCCCATAATGTAAAAATATCACTTGGTTTGATTTAAAACAATTATTAAGTTGTTCTACATCCATGTTAGTGCTGTTCATCCAGTTCTACTGTTTACCCAGCAATGTTCATCTCTTCATCCTTTTATCCTGATCGAAATAACTAAAATTAATGTGAAATTGCAGAAACTCATTTCAAAAGATGCAAATTAATAAGTTTCTGCAATTTGGGCCATTTAACACGAGATTCTGTAATTTCACATTATTTTGGGTCATTTCACATTTGTTTCAGCAATTTAACATTAATTTGGACAATTTACATGACTTTCTGCAGTTTCACATCTATCTATATACATGTACACATATCTACATAACTGGGTCGACAAAGTTCTGTACCACTACATAAAAAAACGAGCCAGGGTTGTTATTGATTGGATCGTTCCCCCAACTAAGCTTGAAGTTCGTTCCTGAACTTCACCAAGGTAGGGAACTCTGATAAGCAACAACACCACATTTGTTATACCCCTCCAGTAATTGCACTTTATGAACTCTTAAAAATCTCTTACAAAAAACGCATAAAGGTTATCAAAAATTATCACAAGTTAATTAAAAATTATTTTAAACTTAATGAAACCCAATTAAAAATAGAAACCAAAACAATGCTCAAAACTTGACTCAGAAAATTCTCAAAACTCTTCTTTAAAATTACTTAGACTTCTTAAATTTTTTTAAACTCCATAAAAAGAACTCTACAAAAAAAAAAATTATGACTTAGTAAATTTCACTAGAAATTAATCTGACTACGAACTTAACGAAAATTTGAAAATAATCTTTCACAAATTACGTCTGGTTTCTCCTTGCTTCCTCAACGTAGGGTGGAACTGGTCCTCGTCGGTCTTCTTCCATCTTTGGATCTTGCTTCTTAGGGGGTCCAGGTCGAGATGTCTTTCTCGGTCCCTGGATCCTGGTTTTCCTTCAGTTGATACGGTGTGGGAGTATTCCAGCATCCATAACCAGTCTGGAGTCATCTTCTGGACTTCTGGATCTTGCTCTTCTTTTTCATTTCTTCCAAACTTCTTGTTTCTGGTTGACTTCGTATGGCGGCAAATTCGAATTTTCGCCCCTTCTAGTTGATTATCAAAGTTATTCATTAAAAGTTTGTGACGAGGCTGGCCCTTTAGCACCGCCACTATGTGATGATGCTGGGTCTGAAGAACCAGCCCGGGTTTTAACCACGTGCGACATTCCGATAGTCCAGGTGACTTACACCGATCACACAAGTCTCTCGACATACAGTTAAACCTCAAAAGCCCACAAAAATACTATTTTAGCCGGGGCCGACTGTGGCCCTCCTCACTTCTCGAGTTGGAACACACTCAGTCTCGACTCTGGAATCTTTGGTATCGATGCATAACAACTTAAGATGATCCTGGTCCTCTTTTGCCTGGTCTGAAGGTGCCAATCAGAGGGACTCAGGTTTCTGAGTGCCTCTGTTGGTGCTAAAGATGTAGGCTAGTCTCTTCCTTCGTTATTCTCACTGTTGGAAAATAAACTCACACACAACACTTTGATGAGGTATAAAAGTTCTCTTTATAAACAATCTTTGTACTATTACATTGTTGTGTGAATACTGGTATTTGACAATACAATTTACTAAATAAACCTTTGAATATTACATTCACTCTTGAGTTCGAGATTACTCTCTGAAAACTCCACACATTGTTTTCTCTTTGAATTTCTATTCGAACTCTACTGTTCGATTTCTCTAATCAAACTGTCCTCAGACGTAAGTGGCACAACACTTTCGTTCTGTCTCTAGGGAGAGGCAACTGTCACCTTAGGGCTCAATGACTGACCAACTGGGCCAATCATTGCCCTAGGCTGAGAATATTACCTTCGTGGAACCAAGATGGACCGTGAGAAATTATGAAGAGTCCCGAAAATGCCTTTCCTTCAAAGGTAATATTCTTAGCCCAGGGCAATGATTGGCCCAGTTGGCCATTCATTGAGCCCTGAGATGACAGTTGCCCCTCCCTAGAGACGGAACAAAGTGCCGGCCACTTATGTCTGAGGACAGTTCGAGTTTAGAGTAGAGAAACGGTAGAGTTTGAATAGATTCGAAGAATAAAAAGTGTTTTGTGAACTTAAGAGTAAATATGTAATATTCCAGCCAATATACAACCGAAAAAAGGGTTCAGACCACGTCAGCCAAAGGAACAACTATTTTTGACTGTCAGATCCACTGTTGCCTCCGTTTCTTACAGCTATCAATGGTTATATTCGTAATTGCAACAACTCAGAATACGGTCAACCATCTTCCCCAAAAAATTACCACTCGTAAATGTTTTTAAAGTACATTAAAAACCAAATTTAATATTCTGCAGCCATAGCAATGTTAAGTTGATTTTCAAAATTTCTTTATTTCTTGATCGTAAACAAATACAACATGGGACCAGACAAAATTGAAAGTTTAAGAACCTTTCCTATAAAAACACACAAAAACATGATTACTCTAACTTTCTCCTAACTTTTATCCTTTCTATTGGTATTCCTTCTTTTTGATTGACCTTGACTTTTGTTAAGAAACTGGCCATTTTTGGACCATGGAGTCTTAAATAGCCTTCATCCATGTTAACACACTTAACATTCTCATGATCAGCATCACTATCATCATCAACATTGCTATCATCATCATCATCATCATCAGAACCTAGCAGAGATTAAACAATTCACTTCAGAAATTGAGAATTATTTGTTCTTGAAGTGTTTCTTTACCTATTCTGCAATGCATCATTCCCTGAACAAAATCCCCAGATTCGTCGTAGTCACGATAATAGTCCCGATTTTGCTCATAATCATCATCTTCATCGGGATAATCATTTCTCCAATTACTCTCATCATTACTGTCATCATCCTCTTCCCATTCAACATCAGAATCATCAGCAGCATTGTTATAATCCAACCCTTCGTGTAGACTACAATGTGCAATACTAAATCAGAGAAAGAATACAAACGACATTTAAAAATAAAATTAGATTTGAAGTTCTTGGTTTTCAGAAACTACTGTAACAATTTAAAATTCCATTATCCAAAATGGAAATTTCGCGTTCTTAATGATACTAACTAGACATCAAGCTGCTATTAAGATATTTACAACGTATCATATATCATCATTCAGAATATAGCTATATTCCTTTATTTATCAGAAGAAACTTAATGGAATTTGTCAAACTACGAAGTAAATTACTTATAGAAATGTTAGAAACACCATGTTTACTTAATATAATGATCCAACAATTCGAGATCATCGATATTGACATCATTTGAATAGTAGACATCAAAAACGTATTGGCTACCAGAAGCTCCTTCTTCAACTACCATCGGAACACCATTGCAAGTCACACAATCGGCTTTCTGAAAGATGCTATTGAAAATCTCACGTTCATCAAGTAAAATGATACATAATACAATATTTTAACTGTTAAAGTTGGATCCTCTGATTCGTTGGCAACGGCGAGAGCATCATAAAGATGAAAGAAACTCTTATCCGCAGCTTCAGCAACTTCTTCCGTTGTATCATCAGCAACACTGCGTAGTGCATTAATCAACTTGTACCTTGATTCTTTTCTAGCAGACTTGCTCTCTTTTCTTCCCTTAGCCTTGTTCATAACCGCCAAACGAACCTTTGGATTACTTCGAATAGGTGTTTTTTGGTGCTGATCATTTCGGCTTTTTTCAGCACAAATCGCCCTCTTTAGGTGTTCATCAATACAATCAGACTGTGGAGAAACAAATTAATATTAGAGTTTCTGCAGCAATACTGTTAATAATGAAAATTAGAAATTAACCCTAGATAATTAGATGGATCAATATAATTCTGTCAACACCGATTCCGAAGTAAATTACTCAGGAACAGGCCAATGCATATTAAGTAATATAATGACAATACTTTCTCATATTTCCCTGCACTTAAAAATATTACCTACTCAATAACTTAGGTAAGCTTAATTGCCACAGTGAGCTTACATTGCATTCACGAAATTGTGATAATAAGTTGCCTATTGTTGCCGTTACACCCAGTATACAGTGCGTTTCATATATATATATATAGACACCCCAAAAATGGGTTACATCTCGAGTTAAACTTGATGGATTTTGCCTCAAATTTTCACCATAAACAGATCATCTTTTATTACAAACTTTCTGCTAAACAGAATTTTTTTTCTTAAAAAGGTAAAAATTAAAAACTGGAAAATGGCCGTTTCATAAGTATAGACGCACTAATGAACTTTTCACTTAAATTAATTATTGTGACAAAATAACATTTGGAACACAACAGTAACATTAAAATTTATAAAGTATATGACTGTCCTGATGTTTTAGACCTTAAAACATTGTTTTCTACATACTTTAAACTAGATTTATAAACACATTTACAGAAATTCTGTCCCAAAGCAGCTAAAATGGCACTTTTCAGCTTTGATATTGCAGTATAATCATGGATGATGTCCCAAAAGTTTTCTACAAGATTTAAGTCCGGGGGACACGCCGGCCATTCGAGAGTGGTGATATTTTGGTTCCGTAACCATTCCCTCATTAGGTTATTGGAGGAAACTGGGGCATTTTCTTGCTGGAATACTAAGCTAATGCTACGGAATCGATGTTTTATGGCAGTACATACTCTCGTAACAATGTCTAATAATCGCTGATATTTCTTTTGGATGAAATAAAGGCTGAGCCTGCTTTTCAAAAACTAAGCTGCTCGTACCAAAGGCACTAAATCTTCCCCATATTATTAGGCTCCCCCCCCACTGCCACAATTTTGTTTAGAAAAATATTGTGGTTTTCTCCTCACATCCTTCTAATATGAAGAAAAAAGTTTGTGAATTGTCACGAAACATTTCTTAAAGCTTCCCCAAATTGTAGTAGACAACCCCATGCAGGAGGATGATTGTAATCAACTCCATCCAGCTATTTCTGTAACTCGGATCTTCGTGCGGTCACCGTGCGATCAGAAGAAACGAGTTGCAGAAAACATCAATTCATCATCAAGCTGGTAAAATAATGAAGTCGACATCAAAAGCTCACATTTATGTATGGATGTCTGATCGTGAGTTTTATATTTTTATTTTATATGCATTTCACTGCCCTCCCCAAAAGCGCCATCTTAGTACACGCCATTATGTAGCTTCAATAAAATGATGTAATGCCTATTTCGTTATGTTCTATCAATTAGCCTTATAGGCGTGAGTCGTGAGCGTCAAAATATGGGGAAAAAACCAGATGGTCAAATATACCCAGATTATAGCAGATTTGACAAAAAATAACTAGATACCCAGGCGAAGGACAAAATACCAAGATCTAGTAAGAAATACCCATCTGTGGGTTAATTAAACCACCACCGCCTATGGTTTTAGATAAATAGCGCCGCCAGCCGCAATGCACAATGAAATTGAATAACGCCGCTGCCACCCAACCAAAATGTCAGCCGCCAGTCGCTGATTTTAAGATACCGGCGCTCAGCTCTACTCTGGTATTACTGCTTATGTGAAAGTAAAGGCCGCCTTATACTTCATTCTTTTCTGTTCAGTCTGTTCAGTTTCCATTCTGTTCTTTCCGTTGAGGGGCCATACTTAAAAAAGTTGAAAATGTTCATTCCGTTGGCATAAAATGAATGAACAGAATGGATAGAACATTGCTGAACTTTGGCGGGAAATCTGTTCATGTTAGCCAATCAGAATAACATAGGACGTCATAAGCCACACATCCTGTTTACTGTACACTTCCTCTTTCTCTTTCTACTCAACATGGCGTCCTGTGATGTTAGTGATGAGGTTTTTATTGAAATACTTAAAAACTACCCAAGTGTTTATGATGTCAGAAGGAGTGATTTTATAGAGACAACATAAAAAGGACAATGCATGGAAGGATATTTCAACAGCAGCTGGCAATACAGGCGGTAGAGGTTAAACAAGAATGGCTTTACATAGGTAACACATGGGTGTTTTTGTAACTTGTTTCAATGACCCTTCAATTACACAGCTATTTATAAACATTTTAAAATTACTAATTACAAATTACTAAAGGAAACATTTTCGTATTTATTTCATTTCAAAAACTAAATGTTGATGCATGTTTGAAAAGCCAAATACTGTACAGTTTGTCACTTCAAGTTAAAGTTGTGATTTTAGAGCTGTAAAAAGCTCATTTCAAAACATAATGTAAAGAATGACAATAAAATTTACTTGTTATACTACAACTGAATTGTAACACCCGGCAACTCGTGATCCTGCCAAAGCTATGGCCTGGGGGGTAAACAACTCTTGCTTGTCCCCTTCCATTCTGACGTGGAGTGATACACTCAGGACCATGGTCACTTGAACCTGGTTACACCTCGTAGGTGTACACCGGTCCAAGGTATAAAAGGACCATGCTCCCCTTTGTTCCTCGTCCTTGTCTTTGCTCTAAATTTGTATTACGTTGATTATTCCATACCACATCATGGGCATGAGAACACACCTTTGATAAAACAACATTCATCTTTGTAATCTTTGTTTCTTTGCCAAGATGAATAAAAGTGTTACAACAAGAAACTGCGTTGTCTCTATGTTTGGAAACTAATAACTTTATACAGGGGCCGGAGACACCACAAGGTAAAAAAGTGCATACCGATCCTGATGCAGCTACAACATCTACTGATGGTCAATATCAACAGATGTATATCAGCGTCGATGGAGAACAGGATGGCCACCGTCCTTCTGCACAGATTTCACCCCCATGCAGGAGGACGATCGCAATCCATAGTCATCCAACTCTTTCTGTAGCTCGAATCTTCTCCGTGCAGGCACCGCGCGATGCAGAGAAGTGCAGTTACAGAAAACATCTACAAGTTGGTCAGAAAAATTACAGAATATACAGAATATTGTCTAATTCCTTCTTAATATTAATACTGGCATATATTTTAGTATATATGGCCATCACACCTAAATGAAGTTGTGGGAATATAAATGCCCATGTCTAATTTCCTTTAAAATAGAAAATATATGCATATTGTTTATCCTGATCAAAATAAGAAAATTAACATTATTTCAGTTGATTATTGCCAGCGAAGATGGCGAAATCTTCGTGATCGTTACACAAAAGAAAAACGACTTCAACTTAAGCCAAGTGGCTCATCTGGCAGCCAGTCCCAAAGATTGTACCTGTTCCAGTTTATGTCATTTTATGGTGACTGTATTAGAGGCAGACGGTATGTGGATTAAAATATGGTGATAAAAATGTTAGCTGATAATTAGTATTCAATGGAAACATTTAGAGGTGTTTCAAACATCAACACACTTGATGCAGCAACATCAGTGGATGTGAATGGAGCATCAGAATCACTTGGTTTTGAGGCTACAAATGATGAACCATTTTCATCGCCAATATCAACACCATCACCTTCACCTTCGCAGTAGAATAAAGAACTGCAAGGGCGATATAAATGAAAAGCTTCAGCTCCGAGAAAGTATTCCTTCAATGGGAAAGTTTCATCACCAACAAAAACAAACGGACGAAGTTTGTTTGTTTGATGTTCTAGTGTGGGGCTTGGTATTGGCAATTTTCCTTCACTCAAGGAAATGCCTAAGCCAGAACTGCTAAATATACCCCCATCACTTTGCCGACCATTGAATCCAATGTCCACAAATGTAAAGAAATAGTTAGAATCACATGCTGCAAAGAGGACAATACTAAATGTTCCTTTATAATTGTAATAATCAGAGCCAGTTTGGAGGTGCTTGAACAATAACATGCTTTCCATCAACAGCACCAAGGCAGTTTGGAAAGTTCCATTGTTCCTCAAATTGACTGGCAATGTTTTCAAAGTCATCTTTAATAGGAGGTTTCAATACAACTTGCTGCAGAATTTCCCAAATGGCATCACATGTTTCACGCACAATACTTCCTACTGTGCAGTCACTCATTCTGTAAGCATATGCTAAGCTCATAAAGGAGTCTCCACTGGCTAAAAATCTATACGAAAAAAGAAGAATAGTCCCCAATTTAGTAAAAACTAAACTACTTTGTTCTATATTAAGTTTCTAAAACCACCTTAGAGTAACTGAATCTTTCTGCAGAGGAATAGGCCATCTGTGTGTATTTTTATGTTTTATTTTGCAATCCAGCATTTTCAGTAACTCATCAAATACATCAGGTGACATCCTACAAGAAACAAATGACGTTTGTATTACTTTTCTAACCAACTGATGTAGGAAAAACAAACCTATAATAATTGTGATGTGCCTTAGAATCCTGTAAACGCATTTCTTGTGACAAATGATGAAACATTCCATATTCGAAGCGTCTTTGATTAATTTCACAAACATGTGATCTACGTTACTTTCTCCAAGAATAATAGAAATAAGCAAGAGATAGAACCAAAGCACTTGGATTTGTGTAAATGCTAGCCATTTTGTTATTAGGTTATTTGTTTATTTTCCTATTATGGGCTGGAGACCTGTGATGCAAGTTTCTCTTATTTTATTAAATAACAAATAATTGTGTTGCCAGTTTCCCTATCCTGTTTTTCCCTACAATTTGCCCTATGTTTTTCTTATTGGCCAAGTTGCTCATGCTGTTCAGTTTAGTTATTGATATGCTGCAGTCACACTAGGCTGGTTTACAAGCTGCTGGTTGCTGCTGGCTGATTGTAGCCAGCTAGCAGCATAGTCTGAACTGCTACCAGCAGCTGCTTTCACCAGCGGGCTAGTGATTTTAACAGCGGCTGAAGTTGGACCTGTCCAACTTTAGCAGCTACCAGCTGGTCATGTGACTCCCTTCCTGCTGCTGCCATCTAGTGTGAACTTTTTGTTGCTAGTAGTGGCACTAGTGGTAGTTGAAACTCCACTGCTTGGGTTGGTTGTTGTTAGAGTTTGTGTTTTTGAAAGACGGTGATTGGATGACTTGCACTGCTAATACCAGCAGTGACTGGACAAGTGTGAACCCAAAGCAGCTGCTGCTTGCTGTTGCTGCTAATAGCCAGCAGCAACCAGCGGCTTGTAAACCAGCCTAGTGTGACTGCCGCTATAGTATATGCGCTTTCCTTTTGTCATGAACTGAATGAACTGAACAGACAGAACGGAATGGAATAAAAAGAATGAAGTACAAGACGGCCTTAATACATTTCAATGTGCGGCGGCGAAGCACATGCGCAGAAAAATTCGGTCACAAGTTAATTGCTCAGTATCCTTTCTGAGCTTTCCTTTATGAACACACAGGCATTTAGAAATCGGGGAGAATTTCAGTTGGCTCCGCCCTTTTTATGACGAACGCCACTTCTACTTGGTTGGTTATGTAGTTTCACGTCACATGCTCCGCCTTTTCAACGTCGAACCACACAACAAACCAATTAGAAGTTGCCGGTCGGCATAAAAAGGGCGGAGCCAACTGAAGTTCTCCCCGATTTCTAAATGCCTGTTATGAATACACCTTACATACTCTACAAATCCCGGAGCAAAATTGACTGTGAACGCGGCCGCGTTCCAAGATTAGTTACTAATGAATACGAATTATTCGTAAATACTTAGTGTTCATCAATACAGGTAACGAATACTGAATATTCGATTAAAAGTTACGCATGAATGAAATGTGTATTCACTTGTGAACAATCGAATACCATATTCGTATTCATGAATACCGTTAATGCCCAACTTAGGTACCATGCAATGTTACAAGCGACCATAGAAAACGTACAAAACTATTAAAATACCATCCATGAGACTCTCCTGAGTATCTCTAACCTATTACAGTTTTGTTTCAAATAATTAAAAGTACCTTAGAGGCAAACGTAGCGACAAATTTCCACACTGTTGTGGTCTGTTCCTCTACGTTCGTTTCGTCGGCAGCGTTTTCTGTAGAAAGACGGCGTTTCTTACGCAAAACTGAAATTGCCTCGGCTGGTTCTTCGTTGCGGAGTCTTTTAATGCGAATGCACGCCATTGCATTCATAACCGATGAAACCGTTGTCACCAGTCGACGAAAGAAAAGATACTTTATAAACTTATTACTTAAAATCAGTTAAAACAAACACGAGGTACATGACGCAGTGGATATCACCGAAAATTCGAAATTAGCCTTCTTCGGAAATTAGAATTTAGGAAACAATAAATGAGCCATATTTCCAATAAGCGCCTCTAGTGGCAGTAGGCCAAAAGAGGCCCCCCCCCCCAAAGAAGACATGGATCTAGACACAATGTTTATAGAGTAACAGGTTTGCTCGTTAAAAAGGAAGTCAACTGTTGCTAGGGAAGCGGCGACCATGTTGTGACGACACGTAGCTCGTCACATAGCATATATACGGTGGCTTCGTAGCAAATGCACCGTATCAACCCAACTTGCACACCATATTCAGACTTCAAATGTTTAAATGCCACCCAAATACAAGAACTATCTTTCATCCCACCAACACAACACACATTTGCACCAAAATACGAAAACACTTTTGAACCAAAACTTTATGGCGCGCGATTTGAATCATCACAACACACATTTGCACCAAAATACGAAACACACTTATGCACCAAAACCTTATGGCGCGCGATTTGAATCATGACAACACACATTTGCACCAAAATACGAAAACACACATTTGCACCACACGCACTTTTGCAATAAAAAAACGGTATAGTGCGCCGTTTGGATCATAATAACACGCATTTGCACCACAATATGAAAACGCACTTTTGCACCAAAAAAAACGATATGGTGCGCCGTTTGGATAATAATAACGCGTATTTGCACCACAATACGAGAACGCACTTTTGCAACAAAAAACGGTATGGTGCGCCGTTTCGATCATAATAACACGCATTTGCACCACAATATGAAAACGTACTTTTGCCAAATATACTTCAGTTTTTAGATGTGATTTAAAATATGTTTCATTCAATATGTAAAACATGCACTTTGGCTCAACTGTTTACTAAACAAAAACCTAATAACACTGGAAGGAATAAAAATAACACATAGGTGTCAATCCCTAAATTAATGTTGGTTTTTTAAACATCATATAATTCTGTTAAGTGTTACAATAATATACACAAACACCTAACATAAATTTGCATATATTTACAAAACAAACTTAAAATAAAGAAAAACAAGAAAAACAATAAAAACAAAAACAAAACCAAAAAAGCATAAAAACATGAATAATAATGAATCATCATACTTGTATATATTTAAAATGTAAACAAAGTATCCATAACAGGTGTTTGACTAAAAGGTGTAATATAACACTTGAAATGAATAGATGATAAAGAAGAAAGTTTAAAATGTAAACAAGTGTCCTAACAGGTGTGGCATACATAAAAAAATAAAAGCTAAAAGGTGTAATATAACACCTGAAGTGAAACAATGACAATAGAAAAAAGAACCAATTACTCACAATAGGCATATGCACAAGACATTAACAAAATATTATACGGTGACTATGATAGGGGTGTAAATTCAACTGTTAGGTGTTGAAAAAACAAAACCAAAAAAGACACATTATTAAAAAAGAAAAATGGAAAAAACAAACACCTAACATATGAAACGAACATTCGAAAGAAATAATTAGAAATCTGACACCTAGCACTTAAAACAAAAATCATAAAACAACAAACAATTAAAAGTGTGACAAATGTAATTGGAGTAAGCCTGATTCAAAAAACTTCCAATAAAACTTATTGATGGACGTACCATTTGGTATTCTAATATAACATGATATTCTTCTTAATAGATAAACGAGGAACTAAATTCGAAAAATTAGAAAGAGGTAATATGATACTACATCTAACAAATATTAAAGTCACATAAAGAAATACACACCACCTGCAAATAGTGACAGGAAATATAGATACCTTAATTTAGAAAAATGGTAATATCAAATTGACCCCTGTTAAAAGGGTTAACTTCAATTATCATCTAATGTAATTATTGTCAATCACACAATATTCACATAATACAATAATATGTCAATCATATGATTGACCAATCAAACAATTAAAGAAGAAACGCAAATTAACCAATTAGAGATAAGAAAAGAACAAAAAGTAGAATATAATTAGTGAATTTAATTTTTGTTGGGCAGTCCATCAGTTGGTCAGTGAAGAATGATGTGTTTGTTTATGAATATTGGATTTCTTTAAATGGGCTTGGGTCTTGCAGTTTAAAATTTTTCTTTAAAATTTTTCCAAGTGTTAAATTTTTTTCTTTAAAATTTTTCCAAGTGTTAAATTTTTTCTTTAAAGTTTGCAAGTGTTAAATTTTTTCTTTAAAGTTTTCCAATTTTTCTTTAGTTTTCCAAGTGTTAAATTTTTCTTTAGTTTTCCAAGTGTTAAATTTTTCTTTAGTTTTCCAAGTGTTAAAATTTTTCCTTAAAGTATTTTAAATTTAAATTTTTTTGTTTCTTTAATGAGTTTGAATATTGAATTATCATTAAAGCATTCTTGAGAGTTAATTGGTTGTAGGTTCCCTGCTAGAAATAATCTGCAGAAATTCTATAAAAAAATGTGCAGAATGTCTGCAGACACATCTGCAGATATTCTGCAAGAATTTGGCACCTCTATTCTGCAGTTTTTCTGTGGAATACATCTGCAGTTTTTCTGTGGAATACATCTGCAGTTTTTCGGTAGAATACTTCTGCAGTTTTTCTGTGGAATACTTCTGCAGTTTTTCTGTGGAATAGTTTTGCAGTTTATCTGTGGAATACATATATGGTATTTTCGTATGAATGTATGTTTCTAGGTATGCATGTATTCCATTTGTTTGAAATAAACATTCATAAAGTTCAAAGCTAATTTTAATCAAAAAATAGTTTAATCAAAAACTGAAATCATACAAATGAACACATTAAAATGACTTAAATTTAATGTAATTCTAAATCAAAACAATCAATCATATTGATATTTTTGCATCATTATACACTTTTCAAGGCCAGCTTACTTTCAGTATTCAGTTTGGAACGAATGGCTGCTCTTACAATTTGTCGGGTAATATGAAACTTTTGACTGACATGGCTTTCAATATCTTCAATCATTTGTGGATTCAACACTTTTTTTTCACTTGACTTTCCTTTGATACCTTTAATCAATCCTGTCGCTAACTGTTCCCTTCCAAATACAACTACTAACAGATCCCCAACATATTTGGAGTAGTCACTGGTACGGCATAAACTCAGTTTATTTTGGGAAACTTTAACAAGATTACCAATGGTGATGCTCTGTTCTTCATTAGCATTGTCACCGCATTCTTCTGTAACTTTGAGCTTTTTCTTCATTTCGATTCGTTTATTTTTTTCTTTACGATATTTTTCTTTTCAAATTCATGAAGTTGTTTTTGTAAATCTTCAATTTCAATCTTTTGTACTATAATCTTCTTGCGAACTGCTCGACAATCATCACATGGAATCGAACTTCTAGCAGCTTGACCGTTTGTAATTTCTGCCAAAAGCCCCGTTAGATTCTTTTTAGGAACTGTATTGGATTTCTTCATTGCTTTTTCTACACCGGAATTTTCACCTGTAAACCTTGCAGGCAGTTACAAAAATAATCATAATATAGTTTGTTTCAAAATAAATGTTTATCAGTTTTTAAACTTCATTAGATGTATTGAAGTTAAGTTTTGTAAAATGTACCTAGCTCTTGAACCATCCTTCTTTCGTTTCATAGAACTGTCAGCAGACAAAACAATAGGAATGTTATTATTCACTTCTTTTTCGTTATCTGTGATATCAGTAAGGGTCTTGTTGAGACCCTTCTTGCTGTCTGTAAATAACAAAAAGTATATATGTATTTTATTAATATGTCACATTGTACATTCCCTAATATTTGTCCATCTCTTCGTAGATGTTATAATATTATATATAGCATTTTATTATAGGATCATAGAAATTAATCAAAGTATAAGAATTAAAGTTAAATTAGATACTATAATCAGAAAGAAAAATTAAAGCTAAATAAATTATTTATGAGAACAATGATAGAATGAGTATATTGAATTAAATATTAACTTTACTTTATTCAGTTTAATTTATTATTTTAAATTTATGTTTAATATTTAATTTATTAATTATTCCATATTATTAATTCTTATTTGTATTGATTATTTATTATATTGAAATGAATAAATTTATTTTAAGACTAAATTTTTTTCAAATAAACTTTATTTAAACAATCAAGAATTAGTAAAAAAAATTAGTTAATATTTGACTTATTTCTTATTTGAATGTATTTTGCTTATATATATACCTCCAAACTGTATTATTTTCCCAGGATAAGTGCTCTTATCCCAGTTTATTTCTACTTCTTCTCTGTTCCAGTTTTCAAAACCAACTGCTTTCACTCTCTTTAGTGAATTGGCCACTAAATTAGTCGACTGTACTAATGAAAACTTGTTTTCACAAAAAAAATGAACTAAAAGGTAGAAGTTTCCTGCCATTTTTATCAAAAATAAAACAAAAGACTGAAGAAAGAAAAATGGCCAGATGGTACATATGATACAAAGAAGAAGCAGTGTGACCAAATAATAATCAACTAAAACTTTCCATGCTTTCATAAAAATATATATTGTACTCTAGAGTTATGGTTGTTTGTTTATTAGAAGCTGGCAGCACTGTATGATAATTGAAAAGGGAAAACCCCTACTCTCCTTGTATTTACAAATGGCCTCACTTGTTGCTCTTATAGAAAGTTATATGCTAGTATCCAAAAAATGGCTGAACAAAGGAATAGACCTAGTGGCAAATACAACAGATTTTTGGTACAAAATGAACCTGTTCCAAAAAGGACTCAAATAAGAAGAACTAAGAGTAAAAAAACAGAGAAAAATTGTATGTAATTTATATTGAGATGTTTATTTCTATTTCTTTAAAGCAAGCATGTAATATTTATTTATATTATTAAGTTTTACATATTTATAAATTAATTAAATAAATATTTAATTATGAATATTTAATAAATTTTGTATTAGATAATTATATATATATATATATATATATATATATATATATATATGTATATTATATATATATATATATATATATATATATATATATATATATATATATATATATATGTATATTATATATATATATATATATATATATATATATATATATATATATATATATATATATCTATATATATATATCTATACATATATATATATATAATATATATACACTGTGAACGGAAAAAAATGAACCTCTATAATAGATAGAAAAATTTATTCTAGACGTTCGTTTTTTTTCTGTTCACAGTGTATATATATTTTTTTATATATTGACTATACATGTGTAACAATTAAAAGATCTTAATATTAATTAAAATAAATGAACATAAAAAATAATTCAAAGTAACATTTCATTTTTGTAAAGTATACCAGTATTTTGTTGTGCACTTCCAATAAATTTTCTCAAGGCACTGATAAAGTCAATTATCCTGAAAGTGTTGAAAATGTATGCGAAAGTTTTGATGCACATGGATTCAAATGCACTTCACACGAAACTAACCGTATAACATCACAGCAGATTGAAACAAATGGTAAACATAGCTGCAGTATTGTAATTAAATTACTTTACTTATTTATCTTTGACAAGAACTTTTATTTTCGAATCAATTAGACTATATGGATTGTGAAAACCAGGATATTATTGATGAAGAAATGAATAACGACAGTATGGAGTTTTCTCCTAGCTCATCAAACACAAGTGGTAATTATTTTGAATATCCAAGTATATATTTCAAATTGTAATTACAAACATCCATGTTTAATAAAGGTAACTCAGCCATTGACTCTGAGGATGACAACATAAAATATTCTGACACATTTAAAGGAAATGAGAAACTTTATCCGGGATCAAGCATAACAAGCCAAGAAGCATTTATATGCATACTCTCTTTTGTATTGAGGTTTCAACTGTCACATACTTGCATCGAATCTCTTCTTGAACTCCTTCAGCTTCTTTTGCCAAACAGCAATATCCCTGGGACTGATTTTTGTTTTTTTAAACAATTATCTGAATTTTTTAAAAATATTTGTGAAGTCCACTTTTACTGTCGTGACTGTAGGGAATATCTTGGAATTTGTCCACAGGAGAAATGTCCACGTTGTGGACATGCAATTATCAAAGAAGAAAATCTAAAACAAGGATATTTTTTTCTTTATGTTCCTCTTGAACATCAACTACGTCGAAAATTCGAAAAAGAAGATTGTTTTGAAAAAATTAAAAAATATAAAATGTCAGATATAAACGAAGGGACAGAAATAAAAGATATTTCTAGTGGTATTAAGTATAAAAGTTTATTTGCACTGCAAGATTTCCAAAATATTTCACTTTTGTGGAACACAGATGGGTTACCATTGTTTCGCAGTGCTCGTTATGATATTTGGCCAATTCAATGTGCAATTAATGAGCTGCCACCAAAAGAAAGAAAGTGTAACATTATGGTTACAGGGCTATGGTTTGGGAATGCAAAACCGGAAATGACTGAATGTTTTCTTAAGCCATTTGTTGATGAATGTAAGAAACTAGCAAAAAATGGCTTTTATTGGAAAGACAAGCACTCAAATACTGTCTTGCACACAAAAGTGTTCAATGTATTGTGCACAGCTGATTCACCTGCTAGAGCTCTTGTTCAAAATTTTGTACAATTTAATGGAAAATTTGGATGTTCATTTTGTTTACATAAGGGGCAGCATATTCAGCGTGGGCGTGGCTTTGCTAGAGTTTATCCAGTATATATTCCCATTTCTGCTAAACGAACAGCAGAAGCTTCTCTTATGCATGCAACTGAGGCCTTTCAAACAAGCACAACTGTATTTGGTATTAAAGGCCCATCTAGTTTATCAAGATTAGCTGATTTTGATATAATTGACAGCTTCTCTCCAGATTATATGCATTGTGCACTTTTAGGTGTTTGTAGGCACTTTGTCTTTCTATGGTTCGACAAAACACAAGAAGAGTATTATCTTGGAAAGTCAATCAAAGAAATAGATTTGAGACTTAAGAACACAAAAGTGACTAAAGAAATCACCAGAACACCTAGGTCAGTAAAGGAGCGAGCATATTGGAAAGCTAGTGAGTGGAGAACATTTTTGTTAATTTCACCAGTTTTGCTTTTGAACTTAATGCCGAGAAAGTTTTTCAAACATTGGCTTCTATTTGTACATGCCATTGTAATATTGCTAGGCGAAAGCATAAATAGAGAAGAATTATCAATTGCCGAAGCATCACTTACAAAATTTGTTATTTCTATTACTGATTTATATGGCATTGGTGAGCAAACATTTAATGCACATCTGTTGTTGCATTTACCATATGCTGTTTCTTTATGGGGACCATTGTGGGTGCAATCTTGTTTTATGTTTGAAGCAAATCTTGGTAAATTAAAGAAACTTTTTCATGGAACAAAAGGTGTGCCAAAACAGATTTTGTCTACATATGTCTATCATTCACTGTTACAGACAGCAATTACAAGTAATATAATTCAAGAAAAATGTGGGAAATTCTGTTCAGAAATGGTACAAGGTTTCAAACTAACCAAAAAATGTATAAATGTGAATAATTCTGAAATGTTGGGTGTTGGAATTGTTGTGCATCTATCACAAATTGAAGCAACTGAAGTTCAAAAATTGTTTCCAAATTTTAGTATTTTGTCAAAATGTTATTTGTATAAGCGAATGGTAAACAATGACAACCTTTTAACAACAACAAATTACTCGGCTGATTTCAGGAAAGTTGACTGTTTTGTTAATGCTTCTGGTAAATTTGTTGAAATTACAAAATTACTAATTATTTTTAATGAGGTAATTATAATTGGGAAAGTGCTTAAGGTGTCAGAATACAAAAAAAAAGATAAAGACATAGGAAAATTGTGTTCTGGTATTATTATTGTTGAAAACAGCTTTATTAATGATATCATTGCCTTCCGTGCCTCTAAAATCACAAAAAAATATATATCTACCAAAATTTCTGAACAGTTGTATTTAATTCCATTACCAAACAAATATGAAAGAGATTAATTGTTACCATTTACATTTTAAAAAATACCACTTACATGTATGTAATCATAATTCACTATTAAATAAATTTTGTAATACTGGAATTGAAGTGAACAAGTTTTTTTGGTAAACGGAGGCATTTGTATATTTGTAAATGTACATACATGTAATCATAGTACATTTTACAGATAAAGAAAATAATCAGTTCCTAAATTATTTTACTTATAAGTTACAAGTGACTGCTTTCTGCAGTATTCTTCAGAAACTCTGCAAACAAACTGCAAATAAAAATAAATCTAAATTAATGATAATGTCTAACTGCAGTTACCCTGCAGAATTTCTGCAGAAGTTTGTAGAATGCTCCTGAAAAAATGCAGAATCCTGTAGAAATTCTGCAGCCGATTTCTAGCAGGGTTGTAAGGTGTTCTTGAAGAAACCAGTGAAAAAGCCAGCACCAGGTAAGACAAATCAATCAATAATTTTAAAAAGGCCATCCTGGGACCCTCTCTACACTCTCTACATATGAAAACAACCCTCCCAGCCAAGGTTTAATCAAAGCCAAACCAATGGGGGGTCGAACCACAACAACATATGTTAACCCTCTATGTCTGGTTTCCTCAAACAGGTAAGACAATTGGGGTATAACACAACCAAGACGGAATTATATTTGTAATTTATGATTTTTCTGTCACTATAAGAGTTAATGTTAAAATGGCCTGTCGTCAATCATAGTAAGATATAATCTTATTTTATTGTTACTTGTCAAGCACACTAACATCTACAATTAACCTTTTATAATACCTTTTATATACCTGGTAATTACACAAATACCTAAATTAACCTTTATAAGAAAGGTAACCTTACATTTACAATTTATTGTAACCATTGTTAAAACAAGATATCACATTAATCTGCCCTGTCAATCACAATACTTCCACTTGTCAATTATAAGGCTGACCAATTAAATGATCAGATAATCAACCCAATTTGACCAATGAGAGACTAGAACAGACTGAAAATCTTCAATTCTACTCAGTTCATTTTGAGTTTTCATTCAGTGTCTAGAGGAATAGAAGGCTACAGTTGTGAGTTATGGGTTGGAACTCGAGTATTCAAAAAGACATTCAAGTCCTTATACTAGATTCCAAAGAGAACCTAGTATATGTATTTGATTTTAACTAGAAACTTTTAGAACTTAGAATAATTTTTACTTTACATGGTACAATTTAGAATAATTTGGGGGTCAAACATAATAGAAGCTTGAAACTTCTAAAAAAAAAAGAAATAAAAAAATTTGGTGATGGGAAATTGTTGTTTTGTTACTTTGTTTATTGATACATGCAATAACTTGTTATTAACAAGACTCAAATGTAGCTTAGCTATTGCTAGGTGTTCAAAAATGAATCATAATACACCACAAACACCTAACATTAATTTATACATATACACAAAAAACAATTTAAAATAAATACAAACATAAAAAGGAGAAAATAAAAAGAGGAATAGAATAATGAGACGTTTTGGGGTCCGCCGTTTTTTTTATTAAATTAGCGCCGTTTTTGTTTTGGGTTGTCTTACCTTTGTAGACACCTTGTATTTTGTAGCTTCTGGGCCACTCGGTACTAACAGGTACTGATTGACCCAGATTCTATTTTTAGCTTGACCTTATCGTTCTCCCCTCTTTACCATTATGTTATCCTTCCACATGAGTGGATTTTTATCACTTTTTAATTCGAAGTTGTTTTCGTTTTTTCCCCCTTTTAATTAAAAGGGTGACGTGTCTAATATTTTGGTGACCACTGGTCAATCACTTTTGATTGGCCAGTTTGGTTTTTACTTTTGTTTTTGCCCAATCAGGGGCTACTGAGAAAGTGTTCTCAGTATCCTCTTTTTGGGTATAAAAAGGCTGTGTTTTTGTATGTAAAAGAGACTCTTTTTAAACACTGAACCTATGCCCAATTTTGGCTAGGTTCTTTTCTTTTCTTTTATTAATATTTTCAAGTGATATTTTTCTAAGTGTTGTGTGCTTAAACCAGTTCGATTCGTTTAATGTTTTATCTACGAAATAAACAACGATTTTATATTTAACTTAAACAGTGGTGTTTAATTGTTTTTGACTAAAATTCCGCGGTTGTGCATTTCATCATTGCAGCTCTTCACCTTTTTGGATACTTCGATGACCCAACAGGTGCAAACCTGCAACGCAAGAGAGTGAGTATATTTTGCACGATTCTTAGGGCAGATTTACGGACGAAAGTCCGAGAGATACAGAGATTAAAGATCCTCAAGACTGTGAATTCTTTTGCCAGAGACTAGTGAGGACACAAAATAGACGTTATATTGGTCTAGTCCTCCCGGGCCAGTAGAATTAGTGACCTAGCCACTCACTATCAATACGAGTGAAAACTCGCTCGTATCATCCTAAAAGAGCAGATTCTACTAGAGGAAAAAGGTCCGTCACAATAATAATATTAATAATAGTAATGATAATAATAATAATAATGTTTAAAAGAACTTCATGAATGAAAACAGGTGTTTAACTAAAAAGGTGTAATATAACACCTGGAAATGAATAGAAGATAGAGATGAAGAAACTTTAAAATGTAAACAAAGTATCCATAACAGGTGTTAGTTAGTCATGAATGAAAAACAAAAAGTTGAAAGCTAAAAGGGTGTAATATAACACCTTAAGTGAATAGAAGAAGACAGAAGAAGAAAGTTAAAAGGTGTAATATAACACCTTAAGTGAATAGAAGAAGACAGAAGAAGAAAGTTAAAAGGTGTAATATAACACCTTAAGTGAAACAATGTGGCAACCTGGTCTGCTCTATTTTGAAATTTTTGATGGAGCAGACGAATTCCCTATGGTGGTCTGCCTAACAGCTATAGTAGGCCGTTGGGATGGACGCCATTTTGGTGCCAGCAGACCTCTCACCATTAAGTCAATGGGTGAGAGGTCAGAAGTGACCTCTGTCCCCTCCAGGTGGAGTTGCCTGGAGGTTTCTTGTGGCTTGGTCAGCCATAGGATCTGGGCAGTGTGTTGTGGGCAGAGCTGGAAGTGACTGGATAACTTGGATGGGGAGACCAGGCCGGTCTCCTGTGACTTCTTTGTTTTTGTTGTTTGCCTTTAGGCCTCTTGTATATTTATGGAGTTTGGCTGGTCGGAATTGACCAGCCAAATGTGTAAATAATCACTGCATTCCTTGTTTTACGTCATAAGTGTAAATAAACACTTTTATTTATTTTATACTTGTGTCGTGTGTTTTTCTTTGGGGAGTGCCGCGGAGGGTGGGCTGCCGGTTTGGGGTCAACACCACCGTCTTTTACTGTCCTATTTCGGCCCGTACTCGTGTCGGCTCGCAGTAGAACCGGCATTCTACCGCGATATTCTCAGCGTGGCGACATGGTTTTTCGTCGTGTCCGTCGTGGGTGGCTCCTGGAAGCCAACACATCCCAAGGTCTACCTTGTGGAGGTGGCTACGGGTACGGTCCCATCCCCGTTTTGGAGCCGGTGACGGTAAGTTTTTACGTTTTAACTTGCCGGGAATTGTGATGGTCCAGTCGGGCCATTACAACAATGACAAAAAGAAAAAGAAACAATTACAATAGGCATATGATACAAGACATTAACAAAAATTAATACGGTAACTATGAAAGAAGTGTAAAAGAAGAAAGTTACAAAAAATTAACCTTTTATGACAAAGGTCACAATTATATCTGTAATTTATGATATGTTACGTCAAAATCAAAAGTAATGTTAAAGTAGCTTGTCAATCAAAATAATATAAAAAGTTATTCCATTGTCACTTGTTAGTTATACTAACACTTAAATTAACCTTTATAAAAAGGGGTCACAGCTGTGTTTACATTTAATGTAACTTTTGTCAACACCTGATATATTAGTCTGCCCTGTCAATCACAATACTTTCACTTGTCAATCATTAGGCCGACCAATTAGACAATGAAATAAACACTTCATATAGACCAATTAGAAACTGGTGAAACGATCAGTCCAGGAGCGAATTTGCCGCTATACGGAGCGCCGCCTGGTGGGAGAAAAAGGAGAAAAAGACTTTTTGGATGAGAGCTCCTCCCACTTCCGGCCGGAAATTGAATTTGTAAGCCCCACAGGTTCACATGAGAAGCCAACGGCCATTTTGGACGCCACTTTCAAATCAGATTCTGCAAAGAATAGTCGCGATTCTGATTTTATCGGAAAACAAAAAGAGTCAACTTCAAAAAAAAGGAATAATTGAAAATAGGATGGCTGGATTCATGGATAAGGGAGCATCTGGGACCGAAGAAGCATCCGAATTGGAGATATTAATGGACACCGGCGAGATGACACCGGACTGGCTAAGGATGCTTTTTGGAGAGGAAGACGACCAAAAACACCATCGCTGCAGGGATTCTTTCCGGCAGCAATGCCGTGCCATTGTCGCCGAAAAAAGGATAAGGCTGTGGAGTCTTCAAAAACGAAGAAAAGGAAGACGCCAGAGGGTGAGCCAACAAATTTTGTACCGCTAATTCACTCTCCTCCCGGGCAGCGTAGAAGCGGCAATCCAGAGCCAGAAATCATCTATGAAGGGCCCGCAAGGGACCCAACACAGCAATTTCCACGACCCCCCGAGGAGATGGATACTCCTCCAGGAAGTATACATGATGGATGTCTGCCAGCAGAGCTAGGGGGCTCTCGTAGGAGTGGTCGGACGAAAGGCGAAAGGAACGCCGATAAAAAAGCGATGAAGGAGTGGATAGATGGACAGAACAGGGAACTGGCAGCTAGGGGACGGTCCCCAATCAAGGTGCCGGCAGTTGGAACAGCGCTACCAAAAAGGACGACGCCAAGGGACGTCTCCTCTTCGAATAGCTGGGTTACAGTGGACCAGCCGATTGTAAAAGGGTACGTTCATAATCCTAATCGACCACTTACTTTGCCAGGGGCGATGGAGAGGGTCTCCATCGCATCAAAGATTGTAGAACCGAGGAGAGAAGCTCATCCGCCAGCGGTGAGCAATCCTGCTCGGCTAAACAGGGAAAAATTCGTTGCTGAGAGGCCAAGGGACCCGAGACGCCAAGGAGACGTCACAAGGAATCAGCTTCAAGAAGAACAACGGACCAGACCAAGGGAAGAGTCAAGGGACCCACCAAGAAGGTTTGAGACGGCCAAAATCTAGCCGTTTCGTCAGCCACACATACCTGGACAGGCCAGGAAAGGACAAGGTGCTACGGAGAGGAGAGAACGTCGGGACCAGATCTTCGCAGGGGAACACAGGCATCCAAGCAGACCAGCGCCTGGACCACCCACGGGAGCGATCCCGAAGGTCTCTCCACCACCACCTCCTCAACAATGGCCAAAGGACCGACTGCATATGTCGGACGGAAAGCTGTCCAACCGACAGCAATTTCGGCTGCTGCGAAATGGGTTAGTCTCTTTTGGGCGTCGCTGGGGGAGAAATGTTTTTCGGTATTTAGGTTTCCTCAACAGCGATGAAGAAATCAGGGAGGATCGACTCCGTCCGAGGCAGGACAGGCCCTGGACCGCGGTCGTCGTACAAGTTTTGGACCACTGGCCCGTCGTTGTCCTCCATAACAACGCCGAACCCAGCACAATTAATCTCGTTTATCCACAGCCTTGAGAGCAATCCCACAGCCAGATCTTCGAGGCGGTCATCTCATCGATGATGGCAACACTGATCCCTAGCAGCAGGGGCCACCAGAACATTGTTCATCATCGCTTGAAGGAACAGGATGGAAATGCACACCTGGCCGTCCAGCAGCTGGACTTGATGGAGTCAATCGTACTGGGAACAATCCCAAGGTCGCAAGTCATACCACTTCGGATGTTGGAAGATTTGACCATCTTGTCTACGGAAGCGGAGCCCGGACCCAGAGACGAAGGAGGCCACTTGGAGCCGGACCACTAAGGAGGAGGACCAGGAATGAAAAAGGATCAGCGCGGACCAGTTCCGATCCACGCTGGAGAAACCAGAGGAACGAGTCAGCGAAGGAGGCGTAAATTTCAAAATTGTTTTGTTTTTTAATTTTGGGGGTTAAAAGAAAAATAAGGGGTTTCTTTTTAAGAGCTAAAATTTTGAATTTTCGTTTTCTTTTGGGGTTTTTTAAAATTTGTTTTAATTTCTGGGTTGTTAGAAATTTAATTTGGGACAAAATTAATTTCTTGCAAAACATTTTTTTTTGGGAAGAGGGTTTTTGTTTTAACTTTCTTTTAGTTGAATTAAAGAAAAGGGGGTTTTCTTTAAGATTTATGTTTACTTTAGTCAGGGTTTTGGGAGGGAAATTTAATTTAAATTAAAATTCGTGGATACGTTTTTTTTAATTCGTTTAAAATATTTATCGTGGGGAGAAAGATATCGGTTATTTTTCTTATTGTGTATGTTCTAGTCGAACAGAAATTACAAAATTGATTTTGAGGGTCTAAGGGATTTCAGGGTTAAAAATCAACTGTAATGATCAAATTGAAACCTGTGATATTGTTATTTTTATCGGTACAAATTGTATATTTTTATTTTTGTTATGCAAAGTGAAAATTTTTCAAAAAGGGTTTTGTAATTTTGACTTAATGCGGCTGCTTACCAGTGTGAAGTTCAGGGACGAACTTCAGGCTTAGTTGGGGGGTGAAACGATCAGACCAGGAGCGCTCCTGGCTCACTTAGTTTTTGTAGATCATTTGTTTTTGTTTTTAGATTGGCATGGAACTTTTTTTGACC
Organism: Brachycybe producta; assembly: GCA_036925085.1. Lineage (NCBI taxonomy): Eukaryota > Metazoa > Arthropoda > Diplopoda > Playtdesmida > Andrognathidae > Brachycybe > Brachycybe producta. The sequence continues at coordinate 18,286,140 of JAUPFP010000001.1, read as the reverse complement.
TAGTTCTCTCAGCTGACAACGCCAATATCCTGTCTTGGGTCACCTCTTGGGTCTTGGGTCTCTTTCTCTCCCAGTCCCACCCCTTAATACAAAAAGATCATGCTGATAAGCAGTAGCATTAAGTCAATGGAGTTGTATTTTTCTTGGAAAATTGTCTTTTTAATAGGATGAATCATCTTTCTATATTTTGTTCCCCGCTAAAAATACTCTGCATATTTTCTTCAGATTTTCTGTGATTCTGTAAATTATATGCAGATATTTTGAAACTTTCCCATCTGCAGATTATACTCTACATTTATTCTACAGAAATTGTGAAGTCATTTATCTGCAGATTCCTTATTTTCAAAAACTCTTCAAATTTTATGTAGATATTTGTGTTGAATAAATTACATTGTTAATAATTAATATATATGTAAAATATTTTGTTTGCAATCCATGTACAATCAAAGTGGAAAATTGATCATCCTGCAAAGAAATTATTTTGTCAATATGTGAAATCACCACTTTGAGAGTAAATCTGCATTAGGCAATATACAAAATGCCTACACAGCAAGTGAATTAATCTAGATATTGCCTTAGTGACAATATTAAGATTGACTTATTTGAGGCATTTTGTGCATTGATTAAAATCTAATAAATGTGAAGATTTGTACATTGCCTAGACAGTGTGCAAAATGACTTACTCTTTTTGTTGGTCAAAAACATTTGGTATTTTGTGACACCATAACATATTAGTTTATAGTATGAATTTATGTAAAGAGGTATCAGTTTTTTGCTAACTTGTATATATGTGATAGAGAATGGTGCTAACAGAAGTCAGCTGTTGACCTCTGAAGAGCTACCACCTTCAAAATGCAATTGTTGGCTTGTTGGGGTGTGGGAGTTTAACTGCAAGTCAGCTATACTGAGGTTAATTGTGCTAAAATTACCTTCATTATGGTGCCATACACAAAGGATAGTATTGAGACTCATGAGGTGATTTATCTGAATAGTAGGATTTTCTTTCTCATATGTATGCATATTAACATATATCTTATTAACATATGAATATTATACAAATTACAATACTGCAATAAATAAAATGTTATTAATAGTTTAATTACACAAACAATTATGGATTTTTAAAATTACAAAAATAACAAATGAAATTTAAAGAACTTAATCCCTTTCAGTTAGATTTGGCAACTCAACAAACACATCTTTCTCTTGTGAATACAATACCAATTTTTGTTTCACCATATCTTGTTTTTTGTATTAACTCCCAAATAAAAACAGGCAATTGTCTAATACATGGATCAGTTTTCACTGACAAATGAGGGGATAATGACATTAATTTGCCAAATAAAACTGACTGACTATTAACAATTGCAATATCTGTTATTTCCATAAAAGTATTGTTTGTTAATGATACATAATCAACACGTTTCTTATTACTACAATAAGAGGCAGTTGTGAGCAGCATATTATTAAAAACAATACGTTTGTACATCTTTATCACTCCTAATTCACATGAGTTTGGTATTTCAGGTATCAAAACCATTAATGCATTATATTCATCAACTGAAAGACTTCTAACTAGAGGAACACCAAATAATGATGCTCCACATACAGACTCTTTGTTTGTGTTAATTGGTAACCACGGTGCATTTCTGAGACAAACTCTTGAAGACGGCAGTTTTTTGACAGTTTTGGAAACATTCTTTCACAAGCAAAATGATGCATATAAGATGATAAAATTTGCTGTGGTACACACTTGGTTCCATGGTGAAGTGATTTTATTTTTCCCAAAGCATTTTCAAACATAAAAGCTGAATGAGCCCATAATGGGCCACAGTTGAAAACAGCTTGAGGTAAATGGACCAGTAAGTGTGCATTATAAGTTTGCTCACCAATACCATAAAGGTCTGTTATTTGAAAAACAAACTTCTTCAATGCACTTGTTGCTTTAGTGATATTATTTTTGGTCACTGATGCTGTTATAAGATTGAAAACAGAATACACTAGCAACATCCAGTGTTTGTAGTACATCATTGGAAGAAAGCCATGTAATATGATTGGAAATAAAATGAGAAATGTTCGCCATTCGGAAGCTTTCCAGAACTGTCGCTCCTTTAGCGAACGAGGTGTACGTGTTATTTCATATGTTACTTTAATATGGGCCACCCTGTCATCAATTGCATTAACCATTTTGCCAAGGTGATAGCTTTTGCGTGTGTCATCTAACCATATTGATACAATATGTCGACACACACCAAGAAGAACAGCATGCATGTAATCTGGAGTGAAACCTTTTATTATGTCAAATTCAGGAGACAGTTTCATTAGACTTGATGGACCTTTGACACCCTTGACTGTGTTTCCATTTTGCAGTGCAGCAGACGCATGGGTTAATGTTTCAGCTGAAGTTCTATTTTCAGGAAGGGGTAATTTTAATGGATATACACGAGAATGACCTCTTCCTCTTTCAAACTGAGCAACCATACTTCCCATTAAATTGATTAAAGTTTTGAATTATTGCTCTTGCTGGTGCAGCTGCTGTGCACAGTAACACATTAACTTTTGTACATTGTCTTTCACCCTTATTACTCCAAAACATGCCTTCAGATTTTAGCAATAACATTTCATCAACAAATGGTTTTAAAAAACATTGCTGCATATTTGGTTTCGAACTACCAAACCAAAGTCCAGTTAACATTATGTTTTTTTTACGAATAGCATGTGGAAGCTCAATCAGATTCACCTGAATAAGCCAGATATCATAGTGCTTGCTTTTATAAACTGGTGATCCATCAATATTGAATTGCAGCGAAAGTGTCATTTGCACTTACATCGTAACCATTAACACTTCGGTAGATGTCACCATCCACAATGTCTGTGTAGATATCCTCTTCATAGGTTTCAAATTTTTTTTTTGAAGGCAACAATTTCATCAAATAGCCCCAATTCGAATTTTTCCTTTAGCTGTTCAGCTAACGGCATGTAAAGAAAAAAAGACCCTTTCGTGACATTTTCATCTGTTAAAAAACGGTATCCACAAGAATCACACAAATAACTGTCTTCAGGTTCTTTTCCAATGTATGTCTGACAACTAACACAGTAAAAGTGGATCTCATAAATTACGTTGCATTCTGGAAGATGATTGAAAAATAAGAATTTTGTACCAGGAATGTTCGATCCACAAGGAAGAAACAATTTCAGTAATTGAAGAAGTTTCGAAATGCAAGTTCCAATTAGTTTAAATCGGAGAATGAAAGATAACAGACAAACAATCGCATCTGTTTTTGAAAGTTTGGACCCTTCATATATTGGCCGTTGATCGTAAAATTCATCCAGGAAATTAACGGATTTGTAGTTATTAATACCTTCTATTTCATCAGGTTCATTACAAAAATCACTAGTATCACCCCCATCAAAATTGTCATAAATCACTTCATTGCTCAATGATGAAGCAGTTGTCCCAATTAAAGACTCATTAATGCATGGGTCACAAATTGAATTATTGATCATTGGTGAAAGACTGCTGGTTTCATGGAGAGGTTCACAGACACCAGCACCTGGATGAAAATCTTGAACAATTACATTTTTATGTTTTAAACGACGATGTTCAGTAGATCTTGGTAGATTAATGTTACTGCTATCATTGTGGTTAAGAAATTTCAAATAGCGTCCACGTTTTTTAGGAGGAGACATTAAATCTGCATGTACTTGCTATATGTATACTGTATATATAGTGAGACGTTTGGGCCCGCCGCTTATTTTCGCTCTTTAGCGTTTGCGTTTCTTTGGGTTTAACGCCACCCTGTACTTGATTTAGCTTCTGGGCCACTCGGTACTTTTGGTACCAAGTGACCCAGATATCATATCTTTTGGATCTTGGCCTTTTTCGTTCCCCCTCATTTTTACTTCCACATGAGTGGAGTTATCATTTTTAATTCGATTTTGTTTTGATTTCTTCTGTTGTCACCTATGTGTGACAACAGGGGATGAATCATGGTTTTGGACAAATGGATCAATCTTTTGATTGGTCCATTTGGTCCAAAATATTGTTTTAACCAATTGTTGAATATGGCCCTGAGAATCCGACTTTGGGATTCTCAGGGTATATAAGGAGTCATTTTCGTGTACTCCAGAGCTTCTTTTTAATATACCGAACCTATGCCCGATTTTGGCTAGGTTCTTTTCTTTTTTAAGATTATTTTCAAAGTGATATTTCTATGTGTTGTGTTTAATGCCAGTTCGCCAAAATTATATTTTATCTGCGAAATAAACCATTTTCTATATTTAAACCAGTGGTGTTTTCTTTTTATTCGCAACTTAAATTCCGCGATTGTGAATTCATCATTTGCAGGTCTTCACCTACCTTGGATACATCAAAACGGTCCCACAAGGGGCAAACCTGCAACGTACAAGTGAGTATATTTTTACACGATTCTTAGGGCAGATTTACGGACGAAAGTCCGAGAGATACAGAGATTAAAGATCCTCAAGACTGTGAAGTCTTTTGCCAGAGACTAGTGAGGACGTAAAATAGACGTTATATTGGTCTAGTCCTCCCGGGCCAGTAGAATTAGTGGCCTAGCCAACCACTATCAATACGAGTGCAAACTCGCTCGTATTAACCAAAAAGAGCAGATTCTACTAACGGAAAAAGGTCCGTCACAATATATGGTGGAGGAGCTGGGCAGTTTATAAAACTTGCTACCTCGTTTTACCCTAAGAAACGTGTTGAAAAACACGAGAATTATCGTAATTCAATTGTGTAAACAATTTTGAAACAGAACAAAATTTTTTCGAAACATTTTTACGTTTTTATTGACACAAATTACGATACATAATGATGAATACCAACGGAATAACCGCAAGGTTCTCCCAGCAACTCCAATTCAGACGCCGACGTGAACAGCTCGTAAAGGAACGAGCGAAAGCTCGGGAAACACGCCGTGTTGCCCGCGAAACACGGAAGCAAGAGAAAGAGAACAAGCTGAGGGCCCTTGCAGCAGAGAAGCGACTCCAGGAGGAAGAACAGCGTGCTGAAGACGAAGAACGACAAGCCGACGCCCGACTCAAAACTGAAGCATCTTCTGAGGCCTCACGACGAAGCAACGAACAGAAGATGGTCGACCGGTTTGCCGAAATGATGAAAGACGCTACTCCTGAAAGTCGAGAAGAATTGGTGAGACGGTTATGTGGAGAATCGACTCCACGCCGCTTTGAACACACACATGAGAGAAATCTCAGAAACAGAAGCAAATCACCGACAGAATCCGGGCGAAAGCTCAGGCCTGAAGCTCCTGAATGGACTCCAAACCTGGGACCTACGCCGTATTCTGAAAAGAATTCACTTCATCCACTTCAGGGTTTTCCGAAGTATACTGGATCTGAAAACATCCTTCTATATATCGAAGAGTTCGAAGATATTGCGATTGCGCACCAGTGGAACTCCCTGCAGCGATGCAGCCACTTTACTGGTCTCCTTCGAAAACGAGCGATCAAATGGCTTGCTCGGTTTCGATTGGAATATGGCGAAATAAATTGGCCTATGATGCGTAATGGAATTATAAATGAATTTCTGTTGCCAACCAGAAAGTAAGGATGAAAAACGAGCTGTCCGCAAGGACTCAGAAGGACAACGAAACCTTCAAAGTCTATGCGGAAGAGTATGCAGAGATGTATCGAAGGATACATCCCAATGATGACGACTCTTTGTTGATCTCGAGCCTGAGGAAGAGCCTGCTACCATCTCTCAAACAGTATCTATTTGGGGCACCTAAAGACAATTTATATGACTTTGTTAAATTTGCAGCCCAAACAGAAGGAGAACTAATAGAGGAGAAGATGCTAGTGTACAGGACGTCTACTGGTAACCAACCGGCCCAGCAGCAGAAGCCTCAGCAGCAGAAGCAACAACAGCAGCAACAACAAAGAAAGCAGACGTGGACTCCTAAGAATCCGGCCACGTCTGAAAAGACGCAGGATTCGCAACCAAATCGAGATGGTGGATCGAGACCCCAGCAGAGAAGGAAGTCTACTGGGCCACTCATCTGTTATCAATGTCAGGAGCCTGGACATCGAGCGTTCCAGTGCCCCAACGAACCGAAACCGAAGAAGGAGGAGAACAAGACGACTCCACCAACTCCAGTCAATAGAGTTGATGAACCGTCGGAAACGACGGCGCCGAAAGTTATCCGCGCCGACGAAATCCATGTTCTGCCCAATGGAATGAAGATGGTACCTGTCTTGATAGGTAATAAGACACATTATTTCCATTTCGACAACCATCAGACAGCTTTAAACTACTAAGGGCGCCACTCGCACCCAAAGTAGTGACGCCCAAAAAAGAAGATGTCAACGAGAGCCCGAAAGAAGAGGAGTCAACGAAACCTGCAAAGGTTGACGTCACGGTCCGACAGGACCAGATAACGAGAGGATCTATTGGTTTGGCTGCGGTCAACCATGCTGGGATGCCTCCAGGTCTGGGTAGCCTGTGCCAAAACGACAACAGAGAAGAGGAATCAACGACTCCTAAGCAGAGCTGTGCTGCGGTGCAGCTAGAGGACTCTCCATGACATAAAGCAGACTTTGGAGATGGGATCCACATCCGTACCATTCACGAAAATGGGAGCCGGCGGAACCCACTGCAAAGTGGGGCCTCTACGTCGTTTGTAAAAACGAACGACGCCAAGATGTCCAACAAAGCAGAACAGATAGTAGTCTCAAAAGGAGCTACTTCTGTTAAAACTCAAGCAGAACAGTGTGTGGCGAAAAAGAAAGTAACCACACCTGTTAAAACTAAAGCAGAGCAAGTAGTAGTCTCGCAAGAGGCTACTCTTGTTAAAAATCAAGCAGAACAGAGTGTGGCGAAAGAGGGAGTACCCACACCTGTTAAAACTCAAGCAGAACAGGTTGTGGCGAAAAAGAAAGTAACCACACCTGTTAAGACTAAAGAAGAGCAAGTAGTTGTCTCAAAAGGAGCTACTCTTGCTAAAAACAAAGCAGAACAGGTGGTAGTCTCAAAAGGAGCTACTCCTGTTGAAACCAAAGCAGAACATGGAGTGGCGAAAAAGAAAGTAGCCACCCCTGTTAAGAATTCGACTGCAGAGTCTAGTCTTCTCTGTCGGTTGAAAAACCCGTGTTGTTCAAGGACAATACAAGATGTTTGGACCAAGTTGACTGAGACAGTCACGCCTCGTGAACTTCAAGTCCAACAACAAGATGAGCAGACGGCTCCCAAAGTTCGTGTGAACTTCGGAGGTCGTGAGTTAGTGATGACTACCGACAGTGGTGCCGAAGCTTCTGTCATAAGTGAGTCACTAGTCAAAGAGATGAAGTTGGTAATGGATCCGCTACCTTTTCTGCCGAATTTGACTGGCGCCGGAGGAAATCCATTAAACATCATGGGACAAGTCATCGTGCCAATCAAAGTCGCCGAGAAGCTTGTCAGAGGAAAGCTAATTGTCATCAAAGGACGACATGAGGCTTTATTGGGAAACGATCTCGGTAAAGACCTCAACCTTTGCCTTGACATGAACAAAAAGAAAGTTTACTTCGGAGAGGAACTGTTGCCGGACACTCTCCAAAAGAACCAAAAAGCAGAAGATTTTATTCAAAATCTTAAGAATAAGGAAGAAGAGGATCTGCAAGAGAAACTCCTGAATAAGGGGCCAGCTAAGCTACGTTTGGTCCAGAATCTCGTGCTGGATCCGAGAAAAGTTGCAATCGTCGAGGTCAATGCTCCTGATGATCTACAAGAAGGTAGTCTTCAATTCATCGACTCGTGCGAAAGCACGTTCCAGCAGAGAGGAGTCAAAGTTTCTCCTGGGATCGTTGAAGGAAGAGGAAAGTCTGTCCTTCAAATTCAAATCTTCAATCCGTCTGGAGAGGTTATTCACCTCGGAGCCAGAGAAACGATCGCAGAGATCGAGGATGCCATTACAGCTCTTGATGTACCTGTGGGCCCCTCGGTTTACAAAATTGAAGCACAAAGTGACGAAGTGACAGTACAAGACTATGTCAAATTTCAAGACAGTCTGAATGTCAATCCGAATCGTTCAAGAGAAGAACAAATGGCGATTCGGAAGCTTCTCGGAGAATTTAGAGACATTTTTGCCTTCAAGACCTCGACTTGAAAAAGACAAATTTGGCAAAACACGTGATTGACACGGGTGAAAACCCGCCGGTTCGAGAACCGCTCCGGCGTACTTCACCTGCTCAGAGAGAGATCATCAAGTCGACACTACGTGATATGTTGGACGCCGGCATTGTAAGCTCATCCAAGAGTCCGTACGCAAGTCCGGTGGTGATTGTCAAGAAGAAGAATGGTCAGCATCGATTTTGCGTCGATTATCGCAAACTCAATGCTCAAACCAAATCTGACCAATATCCATTACCACGGATAGATGACGCTTTCGACTCTCTTTCTGGAGCCACAATTTTTGCAACCTTGGATCTCATATCGGGTTATTGGCAATTTCCGGTGGAAGAAAGAGATCGAGAAAAAACGGCTTTCGTATGCACCAATGGCCTCTACGAATTCAACAGAATGCCGTTTGGTTTGATGAATGCACCTGCGACGATGCAGCGTGCTTTGGATTTGTTACTGGCAGGCCACAAATGGGAGACCTGCCTGGTCTATTTAGATGACATCGTCATCTTTGCGAAGAACTTCGAAGAATTCATGAAAAGATTGAGAGATATCTTGGTGCTCATCAGGAACGCCAATTTAAGCCTTCAACCCAGCAAATGTTTCTTCGGAGAAGACGAGATCAACTACCTTGGACACAAGATTAGTGCCCTTGGTATTCGACCTGATGAAGAGAAAGTGCAGACGATTCAAGGATTTCCTGCACCGAAAAACGTGACCGACGTCAGAAGCTTCCTTGGAATGACCGGCTACTACAACCGTTTCATTGAGAACTACTCCAAGATCGCCAAACCAATGCAAGCCCTAGTCAAGAAGGACCTGGACTTCAAGTGGAATGACGACTGCGAGGTCGCTTTTGATGGTTTAAAGAAGGCTCTTTGCTCCGCTCCGATTCTAACTTTGTATGATCCGGAGGCAGAAATTGCATTGCATACTGATGCTTGTGACTACCAGATTGGTGTCATCATTTATCAGTATGCGAAAAACGAGAGAAAACCTGGAGTTCTAGGTTACTACAGCCGAAAACTCCAAGGAGCAGAACGAAACTACGGAACGATTGAAAAAGAATGTCTTGCAATCGTTTATGGCATAGAAAAAGCCAGACCGTACGTTTTCAACCGAAAATTCAAGATATTTACCGATCATAAGGCCCTGTGCTATTTAAAAACAGCACAGAATCTAGATGGCCGATTGGGTAAATGGCAAATGAAACTACAGCCATATGATTATGAAGTAGTTTACAAAAAAGGTAAAACGCACGTGGACGCCGATTGTGTCTCACGTTAAGAGAGCAACGTTCCTGCTAATTGGAAGCAGAAGAATGGGGAGATGGAAGCTCTCGAAGACCTTCACATCTTTACTGTCTACAACGATTTCCAGTGGGAACGGGAGCAATCCCTTGATGAAGAACTTCTCCTCATCAAAGAATCACTCCAGCAAGATCGACTGCATCCCTATCACAAGAAGTTTGCGATAGTGGATGGCGTTTTATACCACATGAAGTATGAAGACACCGTGCCAGTACTCACGTGTACTGTGCCCCGACAGTTGAGAATTGGGATTCTCGAGATGCTCCATGATGTGCCTGAGGCCGGACATTTCGGATTCACCAAAACAATGAAGAGAATCCAGAAGCGATTCTACTGGAAAACAATGAAAACAGACGTCGCCGACTATGTCAGGTCGTGCCACATCTGTCAAAGAACCAAACTGTCGCACCAAAAAGTACCTGGATTGTTACAACCAATCATTGTGGGAAAGCCGACAGAGTGTTGGGGGATGGATTATGTTGGTCCTCTTCCGAAGTCAATCGGAGGAGTTCAACATATTTTGATTGCAGTGGACTACGCGACGAAGTATTGCATCGCCAAAGCAGTGGCAAGAGCAACCGCTCAGGCAGCAATTGCCTTCGTCAAAGATAAAATTGTAAACGAGTTTAGAGTTCCTCAGAAGATCATCACTGATCGAGGACCCCAATTTTTGAGTAATGAAACTCAAGCGTTTTTCAAGACCTACGCAATCCAGCATGCTGCCATGACCGCCTATCATCCACAAGCTGATGGGTTGGCAGAAAGAACGAATCATACAGTCATGGAAGTGGTGAAACGTCATTTGGATGTCCTTCAGCAACAGGCTGACTGGAAAAAGAAATTAGGTGACGCGGTTATGGCCTACAATCTTGTAGAGCATAACTCAACGAAATTTTCACCATATCGATTGATGTTCGGGCGCGAGCCCAGGACCACGTTGGATAACATGATGCCACGCGCTCCTATCGTGCCACCGCCCGTAACAGACGAAGCAGAGCAGTCCGATCCCGCTTTGGATGCTGCTAAAAAGAACATAGAAGCTGCCCAGGAGGTGCAGAAAAGAAACTACGACGAGAAACATCGTATGATTCCGGATTACAAACCGGGTCAGAAAGTGTTAATCAGAGATCGTGTGCCAAAGCCAGGAATGGCTCAGAAACTCATCTGGCCATACAAGGAACCCTGCCTTGTCACGAAGAAGATAACCGACTTAGTCTACGAGATCGAGTACGTCACTCGATCTGGTCTGACTATGAGAGACACCGTCAATGTTCAGCAAATGAGACCCTATTTCGAGGCCAATGACCTGAGGGCTCCTCAAACAAACTTACCTGATGACATTGAAGAAACTACCAGCACCAAGGAAGAATCCGACGCTGACGAAGAAATTATCAACGAAGCAGACGACGACTTACCTGTTGAGAGTACTCCAGAAGTTCATCGTAAAGAAGAAGAAGAAGTTATCCCCGATGCCAGCCAAGAAACTCATCCGGAAACTTCTGAGAAAGAAGAAGAGGAAATTCCAGAGATGCCTCTGGAACCACCTAAAAGGAAACGCGGGAGACCAAAGAAAACTGCTCCAAAAGAACCAGTCCAATTGGATTCCCGTGTGCAAACACGTGGTGGAGAGAAGAAAAATTATGCAAAAGCTAATTTACCGCCAAGATGGGCGAAATTTGGCGTTAAAACGGCCAAATTAGACCCGGAGAGTCAAAAAGAGACTTCAAATATTGATGAAATTCGAATTTGCCGCCTTGCGCAGCGCCGCCTGGCGGGAGAAATCGAGAGAAGAAAAAAAGAAGAGAAATCGGAAGTAGCTAATAGCTCCGCCTCTTCTGACCCGGAAATTAGACTTGGCAACCCCTTAGAACCACGTGGGGACGCCGCCGCCATTTTGGACGCCACTTTCAAATTTACTTCTGCAAGAGAAGGACGCGAAAGCAAAGTTTCGCGAATTTCTGCTGTGTCAAGTGCAAAAAAGTTTATTTTTAAGAAGAAAATGCCGCGTTCTTTTGGAGGAAAGTCTACCAGCAGTGAGGACTCATTCAATTTTACGGCCTTATTTGGAGAGGGCCACGATGATGATGTGATGGAAATCGAGGACGCCGCCCTAAAGACCGGAGCAGCCAGCCTGGCTGAAAAGCCTTTAGGCAGCAATGCCTCGACTTCCAGCAAGGACAGGAATGATTCGGGCAACTCTTTCAAGAAACGAAAGAGCCCCGAATCGGAGGATGAGTTAGTCAATCGTTTTTTACCTCTAATGAGATCTCCGCCTCCTCAGTTAGGTGATCCAGAGCCGGACATCTACATGGGACCAGCCCGGGACCCGAGACAGCAGTTCCCGCGACCCCCAGAGGAAATGGACACGCCGCCCGGCAGTGATGCCGAAGGGGGAGTACCAGCCGAGTTGTACTCCTCAAATCGCCGGGGCCGCACCTGAGGAGAGAGGAATGCAGATAAGCGAGCCATGAAAGAGTGGATCGCTAAGCAAAATGAAGAGTGTATCAAGAGGGGCCAGAAGCCCATCGAAGTCCCTGAAGTCGGCACCGTACTACCGACCACCAGAAAACCAGTCCGTGATGCATCTCCTGCCAACAGTTGGGCCACAGTGGATGAACCCACCGTGAGAGGATACCGACCGGAGTTAACAAAGAAGCTGGTGCTACCAGGACCAATTTCGGTCCCAGCACCACCAAGAGAAGTATCGTCTACATCTCTACCGCCTATTGTCCCTTTCAGGCCACAATCAACAGTGACTGTCGTCCGAGAGGGAAACAAGAGGAGGGAGGTCCATTTCGATCGTCGATCACCGCCAAGGGACCGACCAAGAGAGATGAGACGACCGAAAGGTCAGGGGTCCGCTGCCCGCCGAAAAGCTCGTCGGGACGAACAATTCCAAGGATGCCGAGGACACCCTACCCGAAATGAGGAAGTATCATCAAAGGGAGCAATCCCTAAGCTGATCACCAAGCCTAAGTCGCCGTCGCCTTCAAAGACGACACCAGAAGAGGAACAGGAGCGTCAGTTACGTCTCCTTAATAATGGTTTAGTTTCCTTTTCTAGACGCGGAGGACGACACGCACTCCGATATTTAGGAGTGTTTAACAGTAGAAGGGAGATATCGAGCGAACGACCACGACCCAGGAGAGATGTCCTCTGGACCGCTGTCGTTTTGGAGACGCCAGGATATCCCGCCGTCGTCGCACTTCACGCTAGCGACGAATCAAATGTAATTCAATTAATCCACCCTGGGACTCGGGAGCAATCCCGCACCAGGACTCTAGAACTCATCGCCGAGACGATGTTGGCCACCCTGATTCCCGATCGGAACCAGGACCGAAGATTTCGTCACCACTCGCCGAGGGCCATCGAGAGGGACTTCTCCGCCACCAGGATGTTGGACTTCGTGGAGGCCACCGTGCTAGCCACCCTGGAGCGGTCGACTGTCGTCCCGCTGGAGACGTTGGAGCGGCTCTACGAGACCACCACGGAAGGAGAGTTCGGAAGGAGGGATCGACGCGGCCACCTATCACCGGAGCCATAGAGAAGGATGTCCACAAGGAGCAGAGTCATCGCCGGACCAGTTGGTGCGATGATTATAAATTAAATTTTCTAGTCCTAGTTGTGTAAATTTAATTATATTGTTTTTTTTGAAGAAATTGTATATTTTTCGAAACGTTTTTGTTTTTTTAAAAAAAAATACCTGTGATACCCCTGGGTCTTAGCAATTTAGATCCAGTCGGGGGGAGGGGGATTTTTGGGAAAATTGTCTTGGGAAGTAGGGTACTTCCCGCTTAGTCGGGGGGAGTGAGACGTTTGGGCCCGCCGCTTATTTTCGCTCTTTAGCGTTTGCGTTTCTTTGGGTTTAACGCCACCCTGTACTTGATTTAGCTTCTGGGCCACTCGGTACTTTTGGTACCAAGTGACCCAGATATCATATCTTTTGGATCTTGACCTTTTTCGTTCCCCCTCATTTTTACTTCCACATGAGTGGAGTTATCATTTTTAATTCGATTTTGTTTTGATTTCTTCTGTTGTCACCTATGTGTGACAACAGGGGATGAATCATGGTTTTGGACAAATGGATCAATCTTTTGATTGGTCCATTTGGTCCAAAATATTGTTTTAACCAATTGTTGAATATGGCCCTGAGAATCCGACTTTGGGATTCTCAGGGTATATAAGGAGTCATTTTCGTGTACTCCAGAGCTTCTTTTTAATATACCGAACCTATGCCTGATTTTGGCTAGGTTCTTTTCTTTTTTAAGATTATTTTCAAAGTGATATTTCTATGTGTTGTGTTTAATGCCAGTTCGCCAAAATTATATTTTATCTGCGAAATAAACCATTTTCTATATTTAAACCAGTGGTGTTTTCTTTTTATTCGCAACTTAAATTCCGCGATTGTGAATTCATCATTTGCAGGTCTTCACCTACCTTGGATACATCAAAACGGTCCCAACAGGTGCAAACCTGCAACGTACAAGTGAGTATATTTTTACACGATTCTTAGGGCAGATTTACGGACGAAAGTCCGAGAGATACAGAGATTAAAGATCCTCAAGACTGTGAAGTCTTTTGCCAGAGACTAGTGAGGACGTAAAATAGACGTTATATTGGTCTAGTCCTCCCGGGCCAGTAGAATTAGTGGCCTAGCCAACCACTATCAATACGAGTGCAAACTCGCTCGTATTAACCAAAAAGAGCAGATTCTACTAACGGAAAAAGGTCCGTCACAATAGCTCACACACATCTAATCACAACCTAAAATGAGTGATGACCACTGCCCTATATGTCTTTTATCACTTGTCTGAACAATTAACCTGAATTAAAAAATGATGCATTTCGAACTGCAAAATGAGCAGAATTGATCTGATTGCAAGTGTACTAACTTGTAAATTGAATTGATTGAACAGCACTTTATACTATGAAGTACAGTTTAAAAATGTATAAGCTTCAATTTATAATAAAACCAGAACTATATATCTCTTAATCTTAAATTTGGTCCTGAGATCATCTTAGAGTCTGTAAAAAAATTGACAACTAGCCAAATGCTACCATGTTAGCTTCAATTTGTAATGATATAGCATACAGTATTGGAAAGAAAATGGCTTCAATTTCTTAGATGTCCCTATCTTTCCTCCATTGTGTGCTTTCTACCTCCTGTTCCTGTACAGCTATCTGGCTTTTAAAATAAGTAATTTTACTCCCTAAAGTTAACTGCAGTACATGCATGATTATAAACAGCCCACTAGATGGCTCCTATACAAGAGAGATTCATTATCTGAAACATACACTGTGGGGAGGTTAGGCAAAGAAATCAACAGCCAACTTTATTTTTTCATGAGTCATCTTTGTTCTCATCGGTTGTCACAAGTCATCCATTTTCTTTGTTCTCAGTTTCTCTGCAATATGGCTGAAAAATATAATTATGTTTTAGCAGATTTTTATGATGAAGGGAACATGGCTGTTGTTCCTTTCTCATTCATCAAAAGTGAAATTGATCTGAACAACTGCAATTCAGTGGACTTCATTGATGTTTTAATTGATTGGGAGGGAGCAGAGTACCCTGCACTAATTAGGCAGTTTGGAGGCAAGTAATATTAATATAAAATTTTTCATCCAATTAAAAAAAACATCTATGGAGCACAACATTAGCCACTGTATTTGGTATGGTCCAGGAGGGCAAAAGGAAAATAAATATCTATAAAGGCACCCTAAACCTTTACATCATTTTTTTTTTCTCTTTTTAGCTTAATTAGCCAAATGTAACCCTTAGTGAAGGTAGTGCATAGATTAAAAATTGCATAGTATATAGACAAAGCCAATTAAAATGAGTTAACATAAAATCAATGGAAATTAATTTAGATGCATTGACTATATTTTTGCTGTTATCTAAGGCAATGAGTTAACACTTCTTAATTTATTACCTTTAATAACATAGATTTAAGTTAGGTACCTGATTAGTTTTGGTTTGTATTTTGAAAGTTATGAATTTTTTACTTTTTTACTTTTAATTTTTTAACTATTTCACTTTTTTTAAACATTTAAGTAGGCCTACTGATTTCTTTATTTTAGATTAATTGCTAATATTTTAGATTGTTTTAAAAATAACTGAAAAAACTCGGAAATTATATATTTATAAATATATATAAATAAAATAAAATAATGAAATCATTACTGAAATGTTTAAAAAACAGCCAAAGAAAGCCCCAAAAAAGTTTGAAAACATAAAAAAATTGTAATTTTTAGAATACGAATCATATCAGAAACTAATTGACTTAAATTTAATTGACTTTATGTTAACCCATTTTGGCTTTCCTATATAGGACCCCATCTTTTCACCTATGCTATTAGAGATGCTAATTTTACATATATGCCACTTAAAGGCCATGTAAACATTAATTAATTCAGTGATTTAATCACAGAAAGCAAATCACAACTTGAAGCCAATCTTTCGCAAGTCTTGCAAAAGACATTAAGTTTTGAAGACTTGCCATTATTCGATCCACCCAGAGAACTTGGAATTGGGAAAAGAAACAAGAGAAAAAAGATACCATTCAGCGATTTAAGTGAAGAAAGGTAATGTATAAATATGAAGTTAATTGTTGAGAAAATTGGTTTAATTCACTTATTTAAAAGTCTTCATATTTAATACTTCTTTTCTAGCAACAATACTTTATTTGAAAATGAAGTAACCCTGCACAAGCCAAAAAAAATTAAAGAAAAACGCGATGCAATGTTACAAGAAATTCTTAAGGAAGCTTCAACAGCTGGTTTCAACAACAGAAGTTCGAAGGAATGCAGAATGTGTACAATGAAAGCCAGTAAATTGAAACAACTTGAAGAGCAGACAAAGAATTTACATGTCTTCAAAAACTTCAAAGAAAAGCTGCAAAAATTCAGAAACTAAAAGAGAAGGTTAAATTTCTTAAAAATCTAAAACTAGCTGATGCTGAAAAATCAACTACTGTCAAATTCAATGATCCAATGACACTGGGTAGTTTCCTTAGCATTAGGCAAAGTAAATTAGCCCTTTGTAGGGATGACTCCTATACAAAATACACAGGAGACTTGATGAAAGTAGTCTTTGGGGAGGAGACATTGGGTAACAGTGTCTTGCGTGGTATAAATGGTAATTCAGCCAAGAAAACCAATGTTCTTAACAAAAACATTGTTGATGATATACAATCACATGTAATGGTCAAATCATTGCAGCAAGTTAGAGGAGCAATGCGATCCAAGCTCAATGTTGAAGGAAAAGCATTACGCTCCATAAATAATTCAACAAAAGAAAATGAAATTGATTGCCCTAATGATTTTTAGTCAGTCATATTTTTAATTTAAATTTATTTTGAAATCTTTAAGATTCAAACTGCCCAGTTGGCAGTCAGGAGAGGAAAAATTAAGGACTTACTGGAGGCCAGGCTGGTCCTCAAGCTATGTGTTTCATTCACTCTTTATTGCATTGTGTAATGTGCAGAGGTGCTACTTTGATGAATTTCAGAATGGTTAGAACAGTCAGAACAGGTGGACACTGATAGTCAGAACAATCAGAAGAACAGTAGAAACAGTTAAAAGGTTCGGTTTTGTTAAATGAAATTTAGTGCAGGGGTATTGGGGCACAGCACCCAATTTTTAAAAAATGATTTCATCAAATGAGTCCATTGTTCTGACCATTCTTCCCGTTGATCAAATTCGGGAACAGTCTGAATAATCGACTAATTTCATGACATAATCCTTTAAAGATGGGGCTTCACCCCTGACCTCCTGCTACAAGCTTAGTTTAACAAAACCATACCTTCCGGCCATTTCTATTGTTGTTCTGATTGTTCGGACTAGTAGTTTCCACCCGTTCCGCTATTCATCAATATAGTCCCCCCTAACATGCTTGCCTGCTGGCCAAGTTGGTCAGTAGTAATAGTTAATTTTTTATTTTGTTTTCCGAGTTAATATTAAACCTTTTTTTTAACTTTTACTACTGCCTTGTGTTTCATTATTTGGGGGTTGCTGGGGAGGGAAATGCTAGGGTTCACATCTCCCTCATTGCAACATCTTCACCGTACCATCCGCCCGATTTGGTCCATTGACGGACCTGTCTTGTTTCGTCATTTTCTCTTGTCACCAGCGATCAGCTCAGCAATCAAATTTGATGAGGGACGCCATTTGCTTGGCTAGTGCTACCAAACACTTAACGGAGGACGAACCATGTACAATCCCGCCCTCCTAAATGGAGTCGGAATGGTGAATTACCATTGAGTTTTGTGTTTGTGCAACCTGGTGGGTTGTTACAGTAAGAAATCAAATGTGTCATGGTAAGTAGAAGAATATATTAAAAAGCTTAAAGGTTTTTCATTTATTTAACTTTAAAAATAAACTTTTGATAGCAAACTTGAATTTTGAAGAACAAAATTTTATGAGTAAAACATTTATTTTTAAATATATCAATATAAAAAGTCTTTAGCCTCTTCATTTACTTTTCTGCTTTCCAAGCTTTTCTAGGCCGTAAGCTCTTTACTTTTCTGTACATATGTACGAGATGAAACCGCAAACCAAAAGCCAAATTAATTTATGAATGTCGTTTTTTTCAATTTTGTATGACAATAAATATTTAAGTGAGTTTTATTACATAACTAGTGGGGTAACCCGTCATAAATGACGGGAGCAAAATTCACACGCAATTGTGCGCATGCGCATCGTTTGTTCCTTTTTACTCCTTTTAATTCAATTTCAGTCACCCCCTCCCACTTTTTCACCCTCCACGTTTCTCTCTCTCCCCACCCTCTACACTTTCCAACCTTTTTTGCCCCCTCTCCAATTTAATATCATGGGGTTCTTGGATGGGGAGTGTGCAACATATAGTTGACCTTGAGAAAAAAAGCCGTTCATTTATTCAAATTTATATAAATTCCGATTTGCTTCAAGGTTTGTACAGCGTTATCACAAACACAGACACGCACACAGACAGATATATATATATTGAAACGATCAGTCCAGGAGCGCTCCTGGCTCACTTAGGTTTTTGTGGATCGTTTGTTTTTGTTTGTAGATTGGCCTGGAACTTTGTCAACCCTCTGTACTGATGTACAGAGGATTGACCTAGTTCTCTCAGCTGACAACGCCAATATCCTGTCTGGGGTCACCTCTTGGGTCTTGGGTCTCTTTCTCTCCCAGTCCCACCCCTTAATACAAAAAGATCATGCTGATAAGCAGTAGCATTAAGTCAATGGGGTTGTATTTTTCTTGGAAAATTGTCTTTTTAATAGGATGAATCATCTTCCTATATTGTGGTGACCACTGGTCAATCAAATTGATTGGCCAGTTTGGTTTTTCATTTCGATTTTACCCAATCAGAGAATACTGAGAAATGGTTCTCAGTATCCTCTTTTTGGGTATAAAAGGCCGTGTATTTTTGTATAAAAAAAAGAACTCTGAAGCATTCTGTAAATAGAGAATCTATGCCCAATTTGGGATAGACCTCAAGGAATAGAACTGTAAATAAACGAATGTTATGCTTTAAAATTACCAAGTTTAATTTTTTATACTTATGGAAAGAACGAAAGTTCTGAAATCATCTTCATCTCGAATTATCAATCCGGGTGAAAACCCGGATCAACACTTCTAGATGCAACTTCAAGGGAAAGCACGATCAACTAGTTTTTAACGGGCGAAAGCCCGAGGGGTAGCAGACAGCTAAAAGATCCATTTTACTGTAAAAGTTCAACAAGGAAGAACTTGTGAGGAATAGGAAAAGGGATTAATGTGTTCCCTTCCTCCCGAACCAGGATAAAATAAGCGGCTTAGCCAACCGCTTTTTGGTATATTTTATCCACCACAAGGTGGTTCGTTACACTAGAATTGACTAAAAATCTGAATTATATTCAGTTCATTTTTGGTTTTCATTCAGAGTGTGGCAGACTCTCAAAGAGTGTGAGACTCTCAATGAGTGGTTCAGGGAGTGTCTTCAGCTACAGAAGGTGAAACTTAGAAGTTTTAGAGTATAGTGGGACAGAGGAGAAAGCAGTTTAGGATTTTTTTTCATCAAATATGTACTAGATTCCAATGGGAACCTAGTATATTAGTTGTTTCACAAAATACACTCAACACTTAGAAAATGTGTGTAGTATAATTTTGGTTTTATACTTTAAAAGTTTATATGGTCTAAAGTGATCAACACAGAATTTATTTTTGGTTTTGTACTTTAAAATATTTTTGGGGTCTACACAATTGAACACAGAATTTATTTTTGGTTTTGTACTTTAAAATATTTAGATGGTCTAAACAGTTAAACACATTGAATTTTTGTTGTTGATGGTTTGATGGTTTGGTTGGTTGATGGTTTAAACAGTTCTACACATAGAACTTATTTTTGGTTTGGTACTTTAAAATATTTATATAGTCTAAACAGTTCAACACATAGAATTAATTATTTTGGTTTGGTACTTCAAAATTATTTGTTGGTTCATTTATTGGGTAATTCATAATAAATTGTGAGCAAACTTCATTTGTGTGTGTAGTGATCATCATTTAAATGCGTGTTAAATTTGTGTGTGAAAAAAGCAAAAAACAACAAATCAACTAACAACCCCAAATCAACTGGACATCCACCACCTCTACAAACGAAGGTAGGAAAAAACTATATATATACTGTATATATATAAGGCTAATAAAATACTAGTTCACTGGGTAACATAGGGGGGCCAACTTGAACAAGACAAGGATAGTAGTTCCCTTTATGGGCAAATTGTCCGGGAACAAAACCAATCTGTTAGCCCAAACTCATTCCCCTTTTTCAAAGTTTCACATGATTAACACAGGGCCATAGAGGGGGGGCTAAATACAACACTATTTTCGTTGTCTGCTGGCAAGTAGGAGTGGGGAGGTGCGAAAACAGTAAAACTCACTTCTGCATCCCATTATTTTAACAGCAACAAGAAGGAGCGTGTTTTTTTGGGGGGTGACAAAAAGAGTAAAGTAAACTTTTAAAAAAGGGAAATTAAATCTATGCTTGAGAGGATATCAAAGGGCGAATTAAATAGAAGAATCACTTGCACCTTAAAAATGAAAACAAAAGTGGAAACGTTTGGATGGACACACATTAGTCAAAATATATGTTGTGTGTAAATATAGAAATCGACACTTTTGCCACAAATATTTTGCAGCACAAATTCTTTAATGAACCAACATGCATTGAATTTGGCAAAAATTCTGGCATACATTTGTATGTGGCCTAAACGTCCACACTTGCTAGCAATAACATCAATTCTCATGGAATGCAACATACAATGTAAATTTGTGCCAAATACAGGCCCACCCTTTTCTTAATAAAATGTTGCTTTTTTTCAAAAATCTGGAAAAATAAATCACACAGAATATAATAACAATTCAATTTTATTTCAATTGCAATGACACAAAGAATGGCGATACATTAAGAAACCTTTTTTATGCACGCTTAATTGTAGCATAGTTTTCCACTTAATGTAAGTATAACAACAAACCAAACAAGTGATTACAACTAATTATAAGGCCCATAGACAAGTTACTAGATAAAAACATGATCATGTATAGGTTCTGTCGAGATAGATGCAAGACATTGGTTCTTCAGAGATCCAATACATGATCATGTGTTTACACCTCACACAGATAAAAAGACAAGTGAGGAACCACTTATTCTGTAATACTTGACATTTTAATATAACCATAATTTGATCGCTAAACGTGGTGTGTTGAGGTGCATTCAGATTACTCATGCTTGTACTAGGGCTTCGTGAGGTGGCTCACTGACAAGCTCAAGTATTATAGGCGGACTTGCAATCAGCAATACAAGCAGTAAAAGTAATGCAAGCCGGAAGCTCATCTGGCTTCGGCTGGTGTCCGCAGATCAAAGAGGTGCTTGTCAAGACTTGCAAGTAATTGAACAAAGACGAGTACAGTTTAATTGACTCTCTGTATTTACAGTGTTAACATGGAATGAATTTTGTTTTCTCTCAAGAATGAGTGCATGATAATAAAACTTGCACTGATAATCAAAACGTCATAGTTATTCATCATCGGAGTCACATGAGTCAAAGCCGCTCAAGTAACTGAACTCTTAAACCTCAGTTGACACGAGAACATGACGAGCCCGACGAGCCCGACTATGAGCACGAATAGTAGGAATATACTCTTTGAGTGCTGGTGTGGTGAATCCCTTGTTTCGAAATATGGAAACACTACCAAATGTCACGTAACATAACAATTTCAATTTCGGGTGCTATTCATAAGAGAAGCAGTAGAAAGCTATATTCCTGATATTATCTTTGGTGGTGAATCATGGCTATCTGAAGATGTTTCCTCTGAAGAAGTGTTTCCCCAACAATTTAGCATATTCCGAAAAGATAGGGAGAAAAAAAAGGTGGTGGAGTATTTCTAGCTATCAACAAAAATCTTTTGTCAAATAGAGAGCCATTGTTTGAGGGAGCGTTTGAGGGGTTTGTTGTAGCATTTTGCTTAAAAATGGAAGAAAAATTTTCTTATTCTCATTCTATCGCCCACCATCAAATGACGAGGAGGACTTACTCCAATTCAGAAAATGTCTGGACTCCTTATAAATAAACCACATAATAAATAGTCCACAAATAAACATCAGTTCTCATTGGTGGTGATTTTAATCTTCCTAGAATAAATTGGGAAAATTATGCTATAGATTCCCAGACTTCATGTCATAAATTAATAGATATACTGCTTGATTGTGTATACACGTATTCCCTGGATCAGCTTGTGCAAACCCCAACACGTCTCACCAATTCATCAGCTAATATTCTAGATTTAGTATTGACCAACACCCCAGAGAATGTGCAATCAATTGAAGTTGTCGATGGCATAAGTAATCACGAAATGATTTACTTGGAACTAGTTACCCAAGTTGAAAAAATCCAATCAGCTCCCAGAACTGTTCAGTACAACAAAACTGATTGGGCTAATTTTAAAATTTATGTGAATAACGATAATGTTAAATCAAATGATGTAAACCAACAGTGGGCATCATTTGTTAGAGTAATTTCAAATGGAATAAAGAAATTCATTCTGCTCAAAAATTCTAAATCAAGCTCGGAGCCAATTTGGTACACAAATGAGATACGCCGGGCGCTTCGTAAGCAACGCTAAATTCGATCTAAAATGAAAAGAAATATTAATGCCACTACTAAATTACAATTCAGCTCCCAGCGATCTTATGTGAAAAGTTTGCTTAAAAAGGAACACTTAAATTTTACAAATAATGTGTTGGGTGTCTCACTCCATGAAAACCCTAAATTATTCTGGGAATATGTAAAAAACCTCAACAAAAGTCCAAATGCCATAACTTCAATTATGACACCCCTAGGTGATGTTTGTTCTGACAAACAGGTTATTGCAAACACCCTTAAAAATTATTTTCAAAGTGTCTTTCATTCTAATGATGGTAACAAAGTACAACCAATGGACACCTTACCTCAAGTTATGCCAAACAGTCATAAACACCACTGGATTACAAACCCTTTTGTGTAATTTAGATATAAACAAATCATCAGGCCCAGATGACATTTTGCCAAGATTACTAAAAAAGTTGGCTGCAGAAGTCTGTCCATTTTTAAGTAAACTTTTTCAAGACTCCCTTCAGAGTGGAATATTGCCTTTAGCATGGAGGCAAGCGAACATTTGTCCAATTTTTAAAACAGGTGATAAACACCTTCCAAATAACTATAGACCAATTTCTTTAACATCCATTGTTTGTAAAATCTTTGAACACATAATTTATTCTTGTACAATCAAGCATTTAAAGATACATAAACTAATTCGTGAAAATCAGCATGGTTTCGCAAAGGCAGATCATGTGATACCCAGTTGGCACTATTCATGCAAGACATACAGTCTGGTTTGGACAGTAAAGCTGAGTTTGATTTGGTATTTCTGAATTTTGCTAAAGCTTTTGATACAGTAAAACATTCACTACTAATTAAAAAAATGATAACATTTAATATAAATAACCAAGTAATTTTATGGATGTCATCTTTCTTATCCAATAGACAACAGCGTGTCCAAATTGATGGTGCCATGTCAGACTGGGCACAAGTAACATCTGGTGTACCTCACGGTAGCATTCTTGGACCACTGCTTTTCCTTTTGTTCATAAACAATCTGGCAGATAGGTGCAGCAGTACGATGCGTTTATTTGCCAATGATGCTGTTGTGTACAGAATGATTAGGAGTAATGAGGACATTGAAGCCCTCCAAAGAGATCTAAATAGCATTTAAGAATGGTGCGCTGAGTGGCGTTTACTACTAAATAGAACTAAATGCAACATTATGCGTGTTTCCCGAAAACACGAACCTTGCAGGGTGCCTTACACTATGGGGGATGTTCAGCTAACCCATGTTGATAAAATCAAATATTTAGGCTTAACCTTATCAAAAGACATGCTTTGGAAAGAACATATAACCAAAGCAGTCTGCAAAGCTAATCAAACACTGCGATTTGTTCAACGCACCCTTAAACATTGTAAACAAAATGTAAAAGAGGTGTGTTACTTTAGCCTAGTTAGACCTATATTAGAATATTGTTCTCCAATTTGGAATCCATTTAGAAGTAACTCAAAACATGAAATAGAAATGGTACAGCGTAGGGCTGCAAGATTTGTGAAAGGAAGATATATGTATACCGACAGTGTATCGTCAATGCTCCAGGAACTACAATGGGAATCATTAACAGCCAGAAGAAATGAGCAAAGCCTTGCCCTATTCGGACGGTTGCTGACTGATGATAACATTGCTCTGCTCAATGGCTTATTAACTAGAAATCCTCATAAGGGTAGACAAGGCCATTCAAAGGCCATCAAAGAATTAACTGCTAGAACTGATGCATATTTCTGGTCTTTTTCCCCAATGTTATTCGAAAATGGAATTCTCTTCCAGTAGATAGCCCTTTGTTAGGACAATTTTAATTTAACAATGATGTCCTATTCTGTTTAAATGACAGTAGTTTATGAATGGGAGCAATCCCCCTGCCATATGGTTTTCGAGCTGATTGCAGGTGTACTGAGAGTTGAATTGAATTGAATAAGACACGAAAATTTTTTCTTGCAACAATCCCTAAACTTCGGAATTGTCTACAGACAGTCTGGCGATTGCATCTCAACAGTTGCTAGGAAACGCCAAATAGTCGTGCGATTAAAAACCCAAGTGTGTACTTAGTTTTAGTTTTTTTTTTTAAATGAAACAATTTCAATTTAGGCGGGGTTTTTCTGCACTTCTGCTCAAACAATCGATGACCTCAGCATTTTTGTCTGCACTGGTTGTTCTCCAACTCAACCTCAAAAAAGGTCATTATCTCATTTTTTCAAAATAGCTATGGCCAGTGTTAATGGTACTTATGCAGACTACTTTTAGAGATTTCAACATGTCTACCATATCGTTTGTCTATAGGATTTTGCAAAAATAAAATATTTAACCATAAACTTAACAATACTGCATGGTTTCTTCTGTAGGCCTGACATGGTTAATGGTTCAAAGAAATGGTCCAACCAAAAGTAAAGAAAAAATGTTCCCAAACAAGTATTTTGTTTTGTGCCCAGTGGAATTATATATATAATATCCCAAGTCTGTGTGTGTGTGTGTGGAGTAACAACTGTACAAAACCATTGAAGCACGTCGGAATTTATCTAAATTTGAATAAATGAACCGTTTTTTTCTCTCAAGGTCAACATATGTTGAACTCTTCTTTTGGAAAGTGTAGAAGGGGGGAAGAGAGAGAAATGTGGGAGGGGGTGAGGAAAAAAGGTTGGAAAGTGTAGAAGGGGAGAGAGAGAAAAGTGGAAGGGGTGAGGGAAAAAGGTTGGAAAGTGTAGAAGGGAGAGAGAGAGAGAAAAGTGGGAGGGGTGAGGGGAAAAGGTTGGAAAGTGTAGAAAGGGAGAGAGAGAGAAAAGTGGGAGGGGGTGAGACGAAAAGGTTAGAAAGTGTAGAAGGGGGAGAGAGAGAGAAAAGTGGGAGGGGGTGAGGCGAAAAGGTTAGAAAGTGTAGAAGGGGGAGAGAGAGAGAAAAGTGGGAGGGGGTGACTGAAATTTAAATGAAAGGAGTAAAAAAAGGAAAAAAACGACGCGCATTCGCACAATTGCCTGTGAATTTTGCTCCTGTCATTTATGATGGGTTACTCCACTAGTAGTTATATAAAGTCCAAAAGTTATAAGAAACAAAAAAAATCGTGCTCATAACATGTTTTTAGGGCATTCTGAATGCGAACATAAGGAATAATCCTTATGTTCATTAGTCATTATTTGAATGCAATGCATGTTTTTACACAATAATATATTGCAAAATGTAGTAACTGTACAACAAATTTTCCAACAAAGTCGATAATCTATAAGAAAGCCACTTATAAAAGTCATTTTTTTTAAATAATTACATTGTCCTGCATCAAAATCCTCCCACCAAATAAATTAGGTGTACCTAATGCATTTTTTTGTCCTGAATCCAATGCTGAAATCAGAATGTCTATCACATCCAGTTTTCGAGAAATATATTTCACAAAGTGGTGGATATCACATTGGCACCCAATATTGTGGTTTTGCTTTAGTACATTTCTTTTGCAAGAATTATATTCACTGGCGTCTCTTGAGTGCTAAGTGAAGTAGTGACCTGTTTTGTATTTTATTTTTCAGTGAATTTTTAGGAGACATGTCACGTACTTGCAAGAACAAACCGGACAGTTTTTGCTACATTTGTGGGGACTTCACCTGGGTAGCACAGCGAAAGTCTCTCACATTGCTTGTGAGAAAAGCTTACCATATATTCTTTGGCTGCAAAGTGAAAGATCAAGATAAAAATTGGGCTCCAAAAATTTGCTGCAACACTTGTTCAAGGAATCTGACCGGCTGGTTGAATGGCACTCATAAATCGATGTCATTTGCTGCACCAATGATCTGGCGTGAGCCACAAAATCATTTTTCGGACTATTACTTTTGTATGACTGATATAAAGGGGTTCAGCAAAAAAAGTCTGAAAGTTCTCCTGCTGCTAGTCTAAGCTGTGTAAGTGCAGGTGATGATGTGTCTTCAACTGGTAGTCCAAAACCGTCTAACCCAAGCTGAATTGAATGATCTTGTCCGGGATTTGGTTCTCTCAAAGTCGAAAGCTCAACTTCTCGGATCACAGCTTCAGCAGTTGAATCTTCTAGCGAACGGTACGAGCATCTCCTTCTTAAAGAACAGGGAGTCACAGTTTTCAAGTTTATTCATGAAAGAAGGTGATTTACTATACTGTAACAACCCCCAAGGTTTACTAGAAGAACTGGAACTTTCACCTGAATCAGAGCAATGGAGATTGTTTATCGACTCCTCAAAAGTCAGCTTAAAAGCCGTTCTTTTACACAATGGAAACAAGCACCCTTCAGTTCCCATTTCCCATGCAGTAGACACGAAAGAAACTTATGCTAACTTCAAAATGCTGCTTGCGAGCATTCAGCATACAACTGGAGCATTTGTGCCAATATCAAGGTTATAGTGATGCTGACTGGTCTTCAAGGAAGATATACAAAGTATTGTTGTTTTCTCTGTGAATGGGATAGCCGAGCTAGAGTAAGTGACTACCGCAGGAAAGATTGGGATCAGAGAACAGAGCATATCCCAGGAAAAATGAATATCGCGAATCCCCCTTTACTGGATACCAAACAATTTTTTTTACTACCATTCCACATTAAGCTGGGATTAATAAAAAACGTCATTAAGGCCATGAGCAGAGATGGGGAAGGGTTCAAATACCTCAGGCAAAAATGTCCACGGATCAGTGAAGCAAAAATAAAAGAAGGCATCTTCGTAGGACCTCAAATCCGAGAGCTCTTTCAGGACCAAAATTTTAAATCCAAACTGAGTAGAGCAGAAAAAAGAGCTTGGGAGGGGTTCGCGAACATATGCCACAAGTTCCTCAGCAACAAAAAAGCAGAAAACTACAAACAGGTCGTAGAGGAGCTTCTGTCTTCACACAGAGCACTCGGTTGCAATATGTCTTTAAAAATCCATTTTCTACATTCTCATTTGGATTTCTTTCTGGACAACATGGGGGATATATCTGATGAACATGGAGAAAGGTTTCACCAGGACATTGCGCAAATGGAAAAACGTTACAGCGGCAGGTGGACAGAAAACATGTTGGCAGACTACTGTTGGTTTATTCATCGGGAAACACCATCAGAAGACTACAAAAGGATAAGAATTACAAACTAACCTTGTAGTTGAAATGTAAAATAAATATCGTGTTTTCTCTGAAACACGGTTATCCACTTTAAAGCCCAATTTCTTAAAAACGAGATGTGACAGAGCAATTCTGATTGCTGGGGCAAATTCAGGACACAAAAATACATTGGAATCAACGAAAATTGTTTACGGGAGCGAAAAAAATTTTTGTACAGAACCGTCTTATCTAACCATCATAGTTTTACCTGAAGAATAAATTGTTTGTTTATATCTACAGCACGGAATATTCGAAAGCGAACTGGATCATTGTTCTAAGTTGAAATCAATAATGTTGTCTATATAAAAAATAAATCAATAATGTTGTCTATATAAAAAAATAAATCAATAATGTTGTCTATATAAAAAAATAAATCAATAATGTTGTCTATATAAAAAAATAAATCAATAACGTTGTCGATATAAAAAATAAATCAATAAAATAAGGTAAAAAATAAATCAATAAAATGTAAAAAATAAATCAATAAAATGTAAAAAATAAATCAATAAAATAAGGTACAAATTAAAGTTAAAATACATACACAGGCTTATATTTTCATAAATTATAAAACGTGTAATAAACTTCAGAAACTTTTACTGTAAATTAATGCATTATTATTTTATGCAGTTGTTCTTTGTTTCCTTGGAGAAAGGTAATGGTCTGGAAAAACAATAAACCCAACTATAATTAATAGTTATGGCCTTGTATATGACATAGTCATCTATAATCTATGTTTAGATGTTGTTCATCTTTAACTACGAAATGCTCGGATAAACCTTGGAACGGTCGGGATAAACCTCGAAACGGTCGGGATAAACCGCGAAACAGTCGGGATAAACCGCAGAACGCTTGGGATAACCTACGAAACGCTCGGGATAACCTACAAAACGCTCGGGATAACCTACAAAATACTCGTGATAAACTGTAAAATGCTCACCTTCAACTACAAAATGTTCATCTTAAACTACAAAATGTTCTTCAATGCATTAATAAGTACAGATCTGGCATTGTTTTAAATATATTCAAATTGTATTCTTACCAGAAATTTACATTCTGGTGTTAAATGGCGTAAGGCTGATCGATATAATGTATCATCTGCAACATTTTTCTATTCTGAAAATATGTAAAATATGTTTTTGCTAAATACTGAAACATTTTTATATGTTTGAAAAAAGTAACCTGTCGGCTGGCAAAATCTGCTGATATGCAGTGACTAATTATGCAGAACAGAAAAAGAAAAAAATTAAAAGATTTCTCTTGTTGTTAAAAAAAAATTGACCATTTATGTCCAACATCGTAAAATAAATAACGCAGTTGTTGAACCACGATGATAGACACATTTACACAATAGGATAAAAAAATAATTGGCAACATATAGTACATTTTGTAGTTTTAGTGCATTGCAAATGTCCTTCATCTGAATCAATTGGTATCGTACCGTATCGCAATTTAAAACGATTTTTTTCTTGCAATATTCTCGACAAATTCATTGAGATTACTTTTAACTGATAACCAATGGCTAAATAATTTAACAAGCAATAAAAATTAACAAGAATAATAGATGACGCTACAATAATTTATGAAATATAAAGATAAGTAAAAACAGAATTTAATAAAAACCAAATGCTATGAAAATTAACATCACTAACTGCTTCTAGAAAATATTGAAATAGAATATGAAATAAAAAAATGTATTTCATGAAAACAGAAATTCTATTCAACATATTGCAATATTCTGGTTTCAGTGGTATTGGGTTCCATTTTTCGAAATAAAGTAACGATTAGAAAAGAAATAGACAGAGGATGATGATGAATGTCATATGGAGAAAAATCACTATTCATATACGAATAAAAAATAATATGTACAGTACATACATATAACGGCAGTAAAATGTGGAATAAAGAAACATGCAATCATTACTAACTTCAAAAAAGATTTTTTTCTGTTGGTGAATTTGGGAAAAAAATCCACACACAGTGGACACCGATAGTAGGAAGGAAGTATTCATTTGATCAGATGTATAACTTTCCTTAAAAAACAAAAGCTAAGTTTTCAACAGCTATTATGGCATTTGGAATGTTATAAAAATCTATTTTTTGGAAGAAATGTAGTAACAGGGCATATACAGCATAAATAACAATACTAACTTTGTTGACCTACGAAACTTGCTTACAATATTTTGCTGCTGAATAAAAAAAAACAAAGCAGCACAACTGTTAAATATGAATTGCATTCAGACACTGGTGCTAAAGTGACAAAACATTAAAAATACTAACAATGTTTTATAAGAATTGCAAGCAAGAAACGATTGCACTTCAGATGTGTTGACTTCACTGTGGTTTATTGATGGTATTTTAAAATTATGTTCAGGTATTTTTTACCAACATTTTAATACTGTAGATGTTCTTTTTTTCATATTTGTTCATACTCAATGGAGTTTAACATAAGAGTTAGAAATTCGCGATTTTGAAATAGCTTTTAAAATAGAACCACCAATTTTTTGTCATTCTATCACTAGATCAGCATACATTTAAGGTCCACATTGCACTTTGAAAAATTAAAATTGGACAACTTTAAATATGAAAAATAATAAACATATTGCCGAAACTGTGTATTTTAAAAATTAACGTTTTTTTAATTTAACATTGGGTCTATGGGCTTGATACAAAAACGACACTAACGTTTTGGGGAGATTTTCGAAGGTAAAGTGTGACGCCATATTGAAGCAAGGAGGCCTCTCCCTATTGGAGTCAATAGGTGAGAGGTCAGTTGCTGTCACTGTCCACCCCCAGGATTAACCTGGGTAGATTTAATGGCCACGCTGGCCCTTGTGTTTGACAGTGTGCAGTGTGTTAGGTGTTGAAAAAACCAAACCAAAAAAGAAACACATAATTAAAAAAGAAAAATGAAAAAACAAACACCTAACATATGAAACTAATATTTGGAAGAAATAAACAATAGAAACCAGACACCTAACACTTAAAACAGAAATAATAAAATCACAAACCATTAAAGTGTGACAAATGTAATTGGAGTAAGAACATCTGCCAATATAAGAAACTTATAAAAAAACTTACGATGGACGTGCCAGGTGGTATACTAATATAACTTGATACTCTTCTTAATAGATAAACGAGGAACTAAATTCTAAAAATTAGAAAGAGGTAATATAATACTACATCTAACAAATATTAAAACAACATAAAGAAATACACACCACCTGCAAATAATGACAGGAAATATAGATACATTAATTTAAGAAAAAGGTAATATAAAATTGACCCCTGTTAAAAGGGTTAACTTCAATTATCGTCTAAGGTAACTATTGTCAATCACAATATTCACCTAATACAATATGTCAATCATATGATTGACCAATAACACAATTAAAAAGAAACCCAAATTAACCAATTAAAGATAGGAAAAGAACAAAAAGTAGAATATAATTAGTGTTCTTCATTTTTTGGTGGCAGTTGGTCAGTTGGTCTGTTAAATTAATGGTTCTGATTTATGATATTGGTTTTAAGGTGTTCTTGAAATTTTAAAGAAAATTCTTCTTTGAACTATTTTGAATTTCCATTGGATTTAAGGTGTTCTTACATCTAGAAATTTTAAAGAATTTTTTTTCTTTGAATTATTTTGAATTTCTATTGGTTTTAAGGTGTTCCTAAAATTTTATAAGAGTTTTCTTTGAATTATTTTGAATTTCTATTGGTTTTAAGGTGTTCTTAAAATTTTGAAAGCGTTTTTTTAATTATTGAATTATCGAATATTGACTTTTGAATTTGGTTTAAAGCATTTTTTTAAAGTTAACCTTTTCTTTAAAGTGTTTATTATTTAAAATTTAACTTTTGTGTGAAAATACAAACAAAAAACAAATAATAAAATACAAGGAATGAGAAATAATCTACTGTGTATTGTGCAACACCAGCGGCAACAGTGACAACCACTACAGCCACAACAACAAAGCCCTCGTAGGACCCCTGGCCAGTACCAGGTAAAACAGATTTGTTTAAATTATAAAGGCCATCTTGGGACCCCATCAAGGTACAAGTAAAACCAAACCCTCCCTGCCAAGGTTTAGCCCACACAAACCATAGGAAGGTTGAACCCCCATACCCCCATTCCATCTTTCTCTTCTTTAAGGTAGATAGTTTGGGGGAATAACAAGTGGAACTTCAAGCTGGAAGCAAAGTTGGCCTTCAGGTTATGGCAGCAGCTGCGTTATTGTTTAGTTATTAGTGTTAGTAGTATATAAAAAGTACAAGTGATAAATCCTATATTAAAATGTGAAAATAAAACATTGAACAAGAAATTTTTTTTAAAAAATTAAAAATTTTAACCAAATGAAATCAATGTTTTTCAACACAACATTATTTTTTAATTTAAACTGTAACATTTTTTTCCAAAGATGAAATTACCCTTCGCCCTTGTCTTTTTATTTTCTCCTGCTGTTCCTTTATAGCTGAAATTCTTTCAGCTGCTGTATGGAGCGATTAGATTGTGATTTCCTGGTATCTTCCTAGCTGTCCATACAAAATGTGAAGTAGTGTTAACTTCTTTTGTATCCTGCTGTGTGTGGATTTAAAATTCTGTAATAAAAAAACAAGATTAAAAAAATATTTTTTTAAAATTAAAATTTAAAACTTATCCAGTTCTTTTCCTTTCCATTGGTATTTTGATGGATGCAAAGTATAAATCATCCGTTAACATCAAATGATCTAGCAGATCATTGCAGTCAGTTTTGAGATGAGACCTTCATTTTGTAGTAGTTGCTCCTTGATGTCTAATGCTATGTGGGCATTAGCAGCAATTGTGCTAATTACCCACACAGGATTTTCACTGTGAGAAGCTTGCATGATTCTTGGCAAGGTGATTTTATAGTTTTTCATTTGAAATTGAAAGCTTTTTATATATTTTTTGTTCAGAATAAATTGATTATAAATTAATACTAATAAAAAACCAAGATGCTATGGAAAAGTTTTGATACATTTTGTATTCATGTCTTACAATTTTTGTTGTTGCAATTTTTAATATCTTCTTTTGGTAAAGTAACTAAAATAAATCAATGGTAATTTATTAATGTTTTGTATGTCTAGAAGTTTAATATAATTCTGTGAAAAAGTTAAATTGTTTTTTGCTAGACTATAAATTTTTTATTGAGTGTTATAATGGAATATAATTAAAAAAAAATTAAAAGTTAAGAATTGTAAATTTTTTTTATTAATGTCTAGTGAATGTCATTGAACATGACTTGAATTTTTAATGTGTTTCAGGAAAAAAAAACTTTAATTTCATAAAATATATTAGAAAAAGTTTCATGTCTTGAATTTGTTAATAAGTCACTATAATAAGTGAGACTTTTTATCATATTTGAAATTGCAATGGACTCTTGTGTTTTTATAGTGAATTTGACTTGAATACTAATATTATCATGTGTCTAGACTTTTGCTAAGTGATTATTAGTTTTTCTAATAGGCCTACTTGATTTTATTATACAGTATAACTGACCATGTTTCGAATTCTAATTTTAATAAAAGTTTTCTATTGTATGTAAATCTGTTACAGGATGAGCAAAAACATTTTACAGAAAATTAATTTTCTCATAAAATGATATTTTTAAAAACACTTACTGCACAACTTACACACTGATAATCAGGTAATCACCTGATATTCTAGCAATCACATGTTAAGCATGTGACCATAATACAATTTGATTTTATAATACTTGTTTTTATATGTCTGACCATGTTTCGACTTCTAATTTTAATAAAAGTTTTCTATTGTATCTAACTCTGTTACAGCATAAGCAAAAACATTTTACAGAAAATTTAATTTTCTCATAAAATGGAATATTTTTAACAACACTTATTACACAACTTACACATTGATAATCAGGCAATCACATGATAAGCATGTGACCATAATAAAATTTGCTTTAAGTTTAGACATTGATTTTTACTATAAAAGCTCTCAAAAGTTCTTTCTAAAATCACATCTTCATTGTCTCCAAGACAAATTTTTGTTAAAATTTACTTTTTAACAGTTACATCTGAAGTTAATCACATTCACTTTTGTTTTTATTATTTTGAAAGTGAATTTTTAAACTTTTGACTTGTGCTTCTAACTTATCAAGTTTTTATTTGTGTGATTCATCTTCAGTGACAATCTATGATATAGGCAAGTGATCTCTTGGATAAGTTGTAACTAAGTTTATACTGTTATTCTTTAAAAACATCATAGATTTACACAAACTGTTTTAAACACAGCCATTTTAATTGAATGCTTCCTGCTAATATACATTAGCTATTAAATGTTTTGTATATTTAATTAATTTTTTGCATAAAAGTTATCTCATTTTAATTTCAATTTTTTATTTGATTTTTATTGGTATAAAACATAATTCTTTAAAAATCATAGAACTTATTTTATATCCTATAGACATTTATTTTCCACTCTTGGATGTTAGTTTCATACCAATAAAAATCAAACAAAAATAGAATTAGTATCTAATAAGTCATTTTTTATTTTGAAAAAAAAAACATTTTTTGATCTTACTTTTTTATACTTGTAATAATTTCGTTGTTAATATTAGAAAAATAATGAGATTTTGCAATCAATAACAAGTCCTATCAATTTTTATTTACAAAAAAACTAAGTTTTAGAATAATCTTTTAAAGTATTTGTACTTTATAATAAAGTAAGATTTATAAGAGAAATTAACCACTACTTTTAAGAACAAAATTAAACTTCTTTACATGCTCAACATTGAATTCTAAATCAGCATGATCTTCAAACACATGACTGTTTTTAGTGAAGCAGTAATTTTTTATTTCTTTTTTTCAAAAAAAAAAACACTTGGATTTAGTGGTTAATTTTAATAGTGTTTATTTCATTTACATACTTATTTCAAACATTTATATGATTTTCCATGTAATTATTTTCTAGCTAAATGTAGTTCTCTTTTATATTTGTTAGCCATGAAATTTGTTTAAAGATGTATGCAAAACAAAATCAGACATTTCTTAATGTATTATAAATGCCTTTTTCAATGTCATGTAAATATAAGGTTAAAAGCTTTAATTTTTTTATTAATTTAATTTAATTATTTGTTGGTAATTAGATATACGAAAATACCCAGCAGATAACAAATTCACTACAGGAGCTTGCATACCGATGAAATTGTTCCATAT
The DNA here is from genome assembly GCA_036925085.1 of Brachycybe producta. Lineage (NCBI taxonomy): Eukaryota > Metazoa > Arthropoda > Diplopoda > Playtdesmida > Andrognathidae > Brachycybe > Brachycybe producta. The sequence goes on along the minus strand of JAUPFP010000001.1, from coordinate 18,251,256 downwards.
TTACTTGCTGCATTTCAGGCAATTTCCTAACAAACTTGTAGAGCTCGATTTTCATTTTAACACAACATGACATGTTACATATGTGGTTTAAATGATGGTTCACTTGATCATTTTTTAAATAATCATGTGATCAATAACAACAAAGAAAAATGTACCTTGTGTACACCTAACACTTTTTTTAATTCTAAATGGGAATGGGTATTTCACATGTGTAATGGTTCACTGTATACATGTTCAGAAAAATGACTTCATTCTTCATAAAACTGGATTTAATGGATTGCTTGCAACATTTAAACACACTAATAATAATGAGATAGTTGATGTTAGGGAATATTTTCGACTAATTAATGCTCCGGTGTTTCAAATAATAAATGACTTTAGTCAAAACATGAGGTTACGTTACCAATTATGTATTTGTGTCAATTTTATTAAAAGCAGAGTCATTCAAACAGAATCTGAACCAACTCTAACACATGAATCAAACACAGCATACTTCTGTAGCAATATGAAGTTAATAATGACTAAAAACCAGATATTACCAGAACTAAATAATAGTGAAGACAAAATTCAAAGTGCTATAGAAGCATTTATAAACAAGGGCTCACGGTGGACTATAAATTCAATCTTGTCTTTAGAATTAAAAATTTGGATATATGTTCCTTATTTTGGAGGGTGTTTAGGAATGCTTCCATCAAAACTTAGAAATAAAAATGCAATTTTGAATATCAAAACTAAAGACAATAAAATTCCATATATTCTTCATGCTTCTACTGAACCAATTAATTCAATTTCACCAACTAAATTTAAAGATGGAGGTGCAGCTATATTTGATCTAACTAATATAAATCAAATTAATGAAAACCTAGGAAAACATATAATTAAACCTTTATTGATTGATATTCTACGACTTATAACACGTAAATAGATTACATTTCTTAAATAAAATATTCCAGAAGAACGAAGTCCATGACCTAATATAATAATTACTCTTCTACATAAACCCAAATAAGAATCTGAAAAAATTCCACATAATATTGATCCTATATGAACGACAGATGAATAAGCAATTAATGCTTTAATATCAATTTGTTGTATACAAATTACTCTTACTATTAAACAACCTACTAGTCTAATACTAAAAATTATTCTTTTAAAAATAATAATATTATAGTAAAATAAATTAAAAAATCGAATTAATCCAAATTCTACTTTAAATAAACCAGTGGTGTTTTATTTATCGGAACTTAAATTCCGCGATTGTGAACTTCATCATTTTTGCAGGTCTTCACCTTTCTTGGATACTTCGAGGTCCCAACAGGTGCAAACCTGCAACGCACGAGTAAGTATATTTTACACGATTCTTAGGGCAGATTTACGGACGAAAGTCCGAGAGATACAGAGATTAAAGATCCTCAAGACTGTGAAGTCTTTTGCCAGAGACTAGTGAGGACATAAAATGGACGTTATATTGGTCTAGTCCTCCCGGGCCAGTAGAATTAGTGACCTAGCCACTCACTATCAATACGAGTGAAAACTCGCTCGTATTAACCTAAAAGAGCAGATTCTACTAACGGAAAAAGGTCCGTCACAATATTCCCAATATATCTACTCCAAAAAATAATCTTAAAATATGATATTCTACTATTTGAAAATTTATTTCAAATAATAAAATAATTCTTAGTAAAATTCTTAAAAGAAAAATTATTCTTCAATTTCTTATTATAAATATAAAACCTAAAAATAAAAAACTTAATGAAATTATTAACATTTTAATAAATTTAATCTAAAAATAAAATCATTTCCATATGAACGATTTAATAAAATAATAATTCTTAACTTGGGACCCTAAAAGATTCAATCAGCCGGAGGCTCTACATGTACTCCGCCTTTTATTCTCTTTGTTTTAATATTTTCTGTGTTGTGGTTGTCCAAGATTGGCAGTGGCAATATTGGAAACCAGTGATTTCTTGTATTGTATTAGCTCGTAAATAATCAACACAGTGAGTAGTGATGGAATAATATAATAGTGTTCCTGTATTTGGGGTTTTACTGGTTGGTTATTTGTGGAGCCACATTGGGAAGCCGGTATTTCATCTGGTACCGCGACCTTCTTTAATTAAAAAACGTCAGGAAGCCATCCAGAAATATGGAAGGAAGCTTAAAGGGTAGTTCACATTGAGCATGTTTTAGCAGTAGCAGTAAACCTGTTTTACTTCTATGTGACATCATAACCTAAATAAATTGCTGCTCAATTGAGCAGTTTTTTCTTACTGCAAATTTTGATTTTCGCTGCTACGTAAAGGAGCAGTTAGAGCCCTATATGAAGAAAGTAAGGTCAATGAGTGATGCGTTTTGATTCGTTGCTGCAATCACGTGGGAACTGTACGCCATTTTGAATCCTAAGAATGGCATTCATTCAATGAAAGTCTATGGCAGCATATTATTTGGCAGTAAGCATTATTTAAATCTATTTAACTTAAGCATTAAATTAAATGAATCTATTTAAATAAAATAATATTAAACAAATTGTAGATAAAAGTATTACAGTATTTTGCACAGATCTTTGTAAAATAAATGCACTGTAGTTACTGTACGGTAGTTTAGTTTTCCAAATTAATCCTTTTGAAAGTTTCACAATTATGTTTATGATACGTTTTTAAAATCAGAAATCTGTTTGACATGTAGGGGTGGAAAATTCATAAGCAATACAGTTTGTAAATATATGATCTACCAAGCTGTATTGCTTTTGTAATTTGTGTCTTTTTTTTTACTTTTCACATGTAATTTAGCGATATATGTTAAAATGCCTTGTTGTGTCGCCGTGAATTGCAACAACAGGACAGAAAAGGGTTTCCGTTTGTTTCGTTTCCCTGCTGACCCTCAACGGAAATCATTGTGGGTAACAAAAGTTCGGCGAGATTGTTGGGAACCACATGGTGGTTCTTATCTATGTGAAGTAAGATGACATTTCAAAATAATTGTGGACCTAATATATTTCATATAATAAACAGATATTCCCTGAAAATATAACAATTAATGCATTTTAGGCTCATTTTGATGACAAAGAATTTGAAGCAAATCGCTAGGATGGCCGCAAGCTCCTGAAACCGAATGCAATACCAACAGTTTTTTCACATAAAATTATTCCACATAAAAGAAAATCTAAAAAGAAACGAGGCAGAGAATGTGATCATATTGTTCATGCAAGAAAAAAGCTGAAGTTTGATCATCCATATTCAGTATCACCATCAAAATCGCCCGAACATTCAAAATCTGGTAGCCAGCACGAACTTGAAGGTTTGGTTTAATTTTAATAAATCATTTACAAATCAATACTGACTGAGATCTGTTATTTTATTTCATTTTGTTCAGATGGCGATACGAGTGGAAACTATAATCAACATGTTGCGAATGAAATTCAAAACGCTGCAACACTAGAAAGCTCATCGTGCCCATCAAAAAGCTTACTGTCAGTCGTCCTCATTATTACAGGCGAGGTTGAAACACATGACTAATAGAATGAAGATGATGAAAACAAAGTATCAGAAGGGCATGTTCAGCAATAATTTGCTTCGTAAACAAGTTAAAAGACTGGAGACAGAGAATGAAAAGCAGTGTCCTGTGTTAGGTGTTCAAATAATACAACAAATACTAAAACACCTAACATTAATATAAATACAATATACACATAAATAAAATCAAAAATAGAAAGAAAAAAAGAAACAAGAGAAAATAATAAGAGAAATAACAGTAATAATAATAGTTATAATAATAGTTATAATAATAGTTATAATAATAGTAATAATAATGTTTAAAAGAACTTCATTCATGAAAACAGGTGTTCATGACCAGGTGTTAAAGAGAGAAGAGAAAAAGTATAGTTAAAGAAATTTGAAGCCAAGTTACATGGACAAGGAAGTTAAATTCAAAAAAGTTGTAAGTGTAATGTGAGACATTGGTGAAATCAAAAAACAATCACATACAATAGAGACAGAGACAACATATTAAAAATATCATACGGTAACTATGATAGGGTGGGAAAAAAATATTAAAACACTTAAAAACTTAAACCTTTATAATAAAGATCAAAATAATATTTATAATTTATTACGTGTTTACTGTCACAATAAGAGGTAATGTTAAAGTGGCCTGTCAATCAAAAGACTTAATCACCTGGCCATTACACTAACACTACTTTTACAAAACAGGTGACACCTGGTTTTACAATGTTAGGCTGCCCTGTCAATCACAATACTTTCACTTGTCAATCATAAGACTGACCAATGAGACAATGAAATAAACACATCATATTGACCAATTAGAGACTAGAATTGACTAAAAATCTGGATTATATTCAGTTCATTTTTGGGTTTCATTCAGAGTGTGGCAGACTCTCAAAGAGAGTGTAAGGCTGTAGTGTAAGGCTAAGTGTAATATCAATGAGTTTTCAGGCAGAGTGTCTACAGCTAGAGAGAGAGAGGGACAGAGATAAAAGATTACCAGTGGTTTGTAAAGGGGCCAGAAGGACTTAGTTTTCTTTTCAAGAAAAAAGACAACAATATACTAGTTTCCAATAGGAACCTAGTGTATTATTTGATTTACTTAGAAAATATTTTGGGTTTATACTTTCAGAACTTTAAAATATTTTGGTTACACTTTCAGAACTCTGAATTATTTTGGTTACACATTCAGAACTCTAAAACATTTTGGTTATACTTTCAGAACTCTAAAATATTTTGAGTTTACAAATAGAACTTCAGAATATTTTGGTTTACACTTACAGAACTCTTAAAATATTTTGGTTGCATATTCAGAACTCTTAGAACATTTTTGCTTTCACAAATAGAGCTTTAAAATATTTTGGTTTACACATGCAGATTTATAATTAATTGTGGTTGGTTTACAAATTCAAACAATAAATTGTGTGCAAACTTCATAGTGTTTTGTGATCATCATTTGAGTTGGTGTTTAATTTAAGTGTGTGCCAATTCAGCAATCAACTCCACAACCTCAAATCAACAGGACATCTGTTGCCTCTACAAGGGAAGGTAGGACAACCAATACTTTATTCTTAAATAAGGCCAATAATAAACATACACTGGGTAACATAGGGGAAGGGGTACAATTTATACAAAGAACAAGACAAGGATAGTAGTTCCCTTCAAGGGCAAATTGCCTGGGAACAGGACCAATCTGTTAGCCCTAACTCATTCCCCTTTCTTCAAATTTTTCAAATTTATTAAAACAGGGCCACAGAGTGGGGTTAAATATAACACCTGCATTAAAAGATATTTTCAATTCAAATCAACTAGCACTTCTCCAAAGAAGATCAACCAAAGGATTTAAGTGGTCATCATGTACAGTAAAAAAGACACTGCAACTTCATTTTGCTTGTGGAAAATCTGGGTATGATCTGTTGTTACAGCAAAAGCAACCACTACCAGGATATCGCACACTGCAGCAACGAATGGAAGGGATAAAATTTGAAAGTGGCATATTACATGAGGTGTTCTGTTTTATGAAGTTCAAAGTAGATAAAATGAATGGACAACAAAAAGAATGCTGCCTGACACTGGATGAAATATCAATTGATCCACATATAGAATACGACTCAAGGAGCAAACAAATGATTGGGAATGTAACACTACCAAACCACAATGGTGTTGCAACCCATGCTTTGGTATTCATATTGGGAGGAATCAGTACTCATTGGAAACAGACCGTAGCATATTATTATACAGGAAAGAGCACTGATGGGTCAGTATTGAAGGAGATAATTGTTAAGATTCTTTTCTTTGCTCAAGATATTGGTTTGCATGTGGTATGTGTTACATCCGACATGGGTAGTGTTAACAGAGGTATGTGGAAAGCTTTTAGAATTGTCTGTGGGAAGAACAGCAAATCAGTCAACAAAGTTGTACACCCTTGCAAAGCCAGTGAATTTCCTTACTTCATGTCTGACATTCCACATGCCTTTAAAAACATTTGATCTGCACTTATTAACAACAAAACTTTTATTTTGCCAGAAAATATTGATGTAAACTGCAACCTTCCAGCAGATACAGTTTCAATTGAACCACTTCACCAACTACAGAAGCTACAAGGTGACAGAGAGCTGAAACTATTTCCTAAGCTTTCTGAAGACCATCTGTCTCCAGGGCATTTTGACAAGATGAGTGTCTCAATGGTCATTCATACGTTAAGTCGTATACTTAGTTCTGCATTGCGCTATCTTGTTCATTTGTAACACTGAGATCAAGGCATTCTTACAACAGCATGGTTTCTTGAATTAGTGAGCAAGTGGCATTCATTAATGTCATCTCGTCACCCTGTACTTGCATTGAGTCGTTTAAACCCAGAATGGTATAGTGAGACTATAGCTTTTCTCAAATCAGTTATTGCTGTATTTGAAGATATAAAAATTGGCAAGAGATAAAAACCAATCAAAAAAGCTGTGATCCTAGACACAACCACAGTTTTGGATCTTCAAGAAGAATTTCTCAGTTATAGAGGCTACAAGTTTTTACTTACTTCTAGACTAACCCAAGATTGTTTAGAAAAATTTTTCTCATGTGTCAGGTTAACGAACCCTATACCAAATGCATTAGAGTTTAAAAATAATTTGCGCTTGCTTACAGTTGCACAGTATTTGAAATACACGGCATCATCAAGCTATGAAGAAGATGACAGTTCCTTTTTTAGCTAGTTTTCTGGATAATCCAAACCTTTGCAAAAATGAAACTGATGGGTTTTCTGCAGACATGCATCTATGTTTGCAAGCACCAACTGTACAGCCAACAAATGTAATTGAAGTTGTAGATGAAATTGACAAGTCTACAATTAATTCTTTGGCAGGATGCATCATTTGCAAAATCCAGCAGAACAATGTGCATTGTCATATGTGTCTCAACACAATGAAAAGTGTTCAAGTTGAATTGTGGCTGAGAAAGAATATGTGGCTGGCACCCTTACTCATCCAACAAAAGCTGCATTCAATTTGGCTATGGATTTGGAAAATATTTTTCGAATTGAGAAGCCCACTCTTATAAATGATCGTGGAGACATGAGAAACCGGCTCATGAAAATATTGGAAGATAAAACAGCCCATTGGAACTTAATTCCAGATTGCCACAAAATTAAAAAGAAATTCATTAGTAAGTTCCTTGGACTTTGGCTGCAAATTTTTGTAAAGTGGCATAGAGACAAATACAAGAAAGAAGAAAAACTGCGTGAAGGAGAATTGTTTGGTAGCCGATCCAGTTGCTATGCTAAAATTAAAAAATTAAAAAAATGTCCAACAAATTTGTGATTTTAAAAATGTACCAAAATAATTGTATAATATTCATATTAAATAATTTTGAAAAATTAACTATAGTGCATTTATTTTACAACTAGTGGGGTAACCCCTCATAAATGATTGGAGCAAAATTCACAGGCAATTGTGCGCAAGCGCGTCATTTGTTCCTTTTTTTACTCCTTTCATTTCAATTTTCGTCACCCCCTCCCACTTTTCTCTCTCCCCCTCTCCAATTTAATATCATGGGGTTCTTGGATGAGAAGGGTGCCACATATAGTTGACCTTGAGAAAAAAACCGTTCATTTATTCAAATTTATCTTTCAAGGTCTCTGCAAGGTCTTTCAAGGTTTCTGCAGCATTATCGCAGAAAGAACAAAGATAGACAGAGACACAGACCTGGCAAAATATATATATAATATTATATTATGTAGGTACTGTAAATCTTTCATCTTCAATTGTATAAATTAGTTTAGTATTATTTTAATTTAATATTCATTTACTTTTAATACTTTATTTAATTAAATCGATTAATTTAATTTAATTTATTTAATTAAATTTAATATAAGGTTCATTAAGGTACTTTCATTATTGTCACATTTGCAGTAAATGGCAGGCTTAGGAATCAAAATGACGTTCAAATTTTCATTGACGTTACTCTCTTAATATAGGGCTCTAGGAGCAGTAACAAATAAAATGAAAGAGGAGGTGACACCATAATCACATTTTTACATCCGGTTTTGCAAGAGAACAAGTTGGCGGAAAACACATTTTTGATTTGGAGTTTTTATAGAAGAAATTAGATTGCATCCATTTCTCTATAATATAGTAGATAAATTGTACAAAGATAAATATACAAAGGAGAATAGATGGATTGTAATAGGAGCTCAGTTTCAGATTACAATTAATTTGTCATTGTCTGTCATTTGATTGTGGCTCAAGTGTGAGAGCTTTTCTTTTCATATTTGAACGCAATGTTTTTATTGAAGTAGACTATTTTAATTTGTATTTAAAATGTCTTTATTAAAAAGTACATAGCTTGCTTAAAGATTTCATATGTTAATAAATATGATTATGTTTATAATAATTACAATAGGCAAGTCAGATTAATTATAATCAATGTATGGAAATTATTACAGAAGTAGTATAGGAAAAGTCATTTCTACGCCACTTTTTCCCATAAGACTACTATAGAACCACATTTTCAGCACCGCATTCCAATGTCTGTTTTTTTCCACATTCCAATCTCTCGAGCGTAGCAGCCATAATTATAAAGAGAAATAAAACAATTGGCTATAATTCATTCAAGCGTAGCAGCCAAGGCCAATTCATTGTACAGTGTTAAATTAAAAAAATTGTTGTTCTGACCTATATTTTCTCATTGTTTCTAGTTTTATAATGAGAAATAAAAAAATAGATGAATTATACTATTGTTATTTTGTTTACACCACTTCTTCCTCATTTTTAAATTGTTCTTACAGCCTATTTTTTTAATTGTTTCTAGTTTTATAATGAGAAATAAAAAAATTAGCTGAATTATACTATTGTTATTTTGTTTACACCACTTCTTCCTCATTTTTAAATTGTTGTTCTGTCCTATTTTTAATTTTCATTGTTTCTAGTTTTATAATGATAAATAAAAAAAAATAGCTGAATTATACTATTGTTATTTTGTTTATACCACTTCTTCCTCATTTTTAAATTGTTCTTATAGCCTATTTTTTAATTGTTTCTAGTTTTATAATGAGAAATAAAAAAATTAGCTGAATTATACTATTGTTATTTTGTTTACACCACTTCTTCCTCATTTTTAAATAGTTCTTATAGCCTATTTTTTAATTGTTTCTAGTTTTATAATGAGATAAAAAAATTATCTGAATTATACTATTGTTATATTGTTTACACCACTTCCTCATTTTTTATTTTATTTATTGTAATAAAAATTGAAATGATTATCATAGAATTACCTGCATATAGTAGTTATAATAGACAAACAATGTAGTTTAGTTTCCTTTTAGAGTTAATCATCCATAAAAATATAAGTATATAAAAGTAACATCTCATTTCAACTACATCTCATCTACAAGTCAGTTCATCGTTTAACATGTGATTATACTTTGTGAATCTTTGTGTTAAAAGCCTATATGTTACTATAACTTGTGAATCTGTGTGTTACTATAGCTTGTGAATCTGTGTGTTACAAGCCTATGTGTTACTATAATTTGTGAATCTGTGTGTGTGTGTGTGCTACAAGCCTGCGTCGAAGGGAGGAACTTTGAGGGACTTCATCAAACAAGAGATAAGTGGCTAATTTTTTTTTGATCTTTTTTAAAAAAATCTAATAAATTGATTTTTTTTATTTAAATCAGATTTTTTTTTCATTTATGTGAAATATTATAATTTTTTTATATGATGTTTGCAAAAATGAGTACTAACAACATTGTTAATTGTTAAGTTATTAGTAAAATAATTGCAAAATAAGAAAAAATGTTAAGAAACATTCAAATTTAAAAATAATAAGTTTCAAGTATTTTTAATTTCACATTCTGAACATAAACACGAGCTTTGCAGCCTTTTCAGTTTCCAGAGCAAATCAGTGTCTCAGAGGTAAACTGTGTTAAGTCACTTTTTTATTAAAAAAAACACGATTTTTTACTTCTTCATACGATATAAAATTCGTGTTTTTAAACAGATTGTCAAGTTTTATCAGTGGTGAACAGTGTTAAATCCACAGTTTTACACATCAGCTGCTAGATGGTTTTATACCATAGTCCTATTCCTTCAATGAAGAGGAAAATTTTCAAATAACTCTTCATGTAAAATATAGATTTGGTAAGTTTATCTCTGAGGCTCTTAAATAAATTACTATTGCTATTTATATCAATGTGTTCCTATAATGATTTCCACCAGTCATTTGGGGTACTTCCTCAAGCATATCTTCCCAAAAATAATGCATTAACAAAAGGACTACCACCAGACTTTATTTTTATAAACATAAAGAAAAATGCTGAGAACTGCTTTCCTTTTATTGTATAATTCAAATGTTTAAATAAATATGAATATTTTTTTTAAATAAATCATTTGATTTATTTAAAAAAAATCAATTGATTCATGATTTAAATCACTGCCACCCTGGACTTTTTACTGCATGTTTTTATATGAAGCCCTGAATCCCTATACCAAGGTTTAAAAAAGTTACTTTTAACTTTTTATTATTTTATTAGCTCTTATTTCCCAGCAGTGTTCATTACAAAATTGGTAAAATAATTAGAAGTTGATTTTTGCCATTTTAATTAATTGGTTGAAAACACTTATTTCACACTTGCCCTATTTTGTGTGCTGAATTTTAATTCTATATAATTTCATATGTAACTTAGTGAGGAGACGTTACATGAAATAAAAATGTTTTTACAAAGTTCGACGAGAAATATAGATTTACGACCATCTTGGCCATGCAATGAGCCATGGACGCGCTCAGACTCAAAAATTATGTTTGATTTGTGGTGTGCCAAACCAGGAAAAATATACAAGTATGATTTGATAAATCATTAAGTGTTAAAATCTACATACTTCAACTTAATCCATGAACGTGCTTATACTTACCATGGTGAAAAGGATGTGAATTTTCCAGATGAACCATTCATCCGTCTGGGTACATCAAACATTTACGCAATAAGGTGCACCAAGCCAATTTACTTGGCTAAAGGTATCAACAATATACCATTAGACATTATGCTAACTGAGGAAGAAAGCCTTATTGGTGAATCATGCACAGCGAAGTTTGAGCTTACTCAAAAACATCTCAACACATTCCAGTCATTTTCAATAGTTCAACATTACTTCCAAAGACTACTGGACCTCTGACAGTGACTGTCATCAATGGATTTAAAAATCCAATTATAATTCCAGCGTATGTGCGCTGGATTCAACTGGATTCAACTTTCATATGCGGACAGACGGATAACTCAAGGGAACATTTTCTAAATGCACATGTTATTGGGTCTACCAAAGAAAAATGTAATCTTTGTTATTCACAATTTAATACTAAAACGGAATGGTTAACCCATTAAATAATATTCACGAGATATTTTTATCAGATGCTTTTGTTATACATAAAACGGGGTTTGGGAGCTTATTAGCTACTTTAAAACATATAAATGGGGCTAATATTCAGGATCCTAGAGTCTATTTCCAACATATCTATGACGATGTGACGAATTTGTTGGAGGGATGGTCTAATAAAAGATTTCAATTTCAATTATGTTTGCGCATTCATTTTATCAAGCCAAAAATCATTTACGAAAACAATGAAGCGATAATGACTTACGAAACCAATGATTCTTATTTTTGTAGTAATATGAAGCTTATCATGCATCACTCAGAAATAAAACAGTACTTGCGAGAATGTGAAATGCAGATTTTAAGTTCGATAGAAGCTTTCATTAATAGAGGTTCGGGCTGGGTAATCGATTCCATCGAAGACATCCATCGAAGACATCGATATCAAAATTGGCAAATACAGACCGTATAAAGGGGGATGTTCGGGGAAACTTCCCGTTTCATTAAAAAATAAGAAATCTATTTTAAATATCACATCGAAAGACGCCAAATGTTTTTATGGTGTATATTAGCTCATTTGCATCCGGTCGTGTGGGACGACCATCCCAATAGATTAAGTCACTATAAAAAAATTAGAGGGCTCACTCGATACATCCATGCTTGACTACCCTTAAACCAAATTTCAAAATTCGAAATTGCGAATAATCTCAAAATTAACATTTTCGGTTACGATAAGAATATTGTTCCTCTTCAGTTAAGTAGTTCCAACTCAAATAGAGAAATTAATCTCCTTCACGACAAACATTACTTTCTCATTCGAAATATCGCTCGATTAATGAGTCGTGATGGTTTAAACAAAAAATTTTTTTGTTACCGATGCTGCCAAGGGTTTAAAGTTAAAAGCGCTTTAGAAAGGCATCGTCCTATGTGTGAAGAGCATAAATCGGCGAAAATTCTTTTACCGAGCAAAGAGGATTGCATTTTAAAGTTTAACGATTTTCATAAGGCTTTGTGCTGCCCTTACGTAGCTTATTTTGATTTTGAAAGCCTCATCCAAAAAGTGAGTGGCCCGACTTAAAATCCGAGTACCTCCTATACCAAAACCATCCAAAAACACGAAGCTTGCTCGTATTCTTACGTTATAGTTGATTATGGTTATAGGTGTTAGTGTTAGTGTTGTAGCATAAAGATTTTGCTCCCGGTTTTTGGGCTATTTTCTTAATTTAATCTTTCCAGTCAAGTTTAATCTTAAGTGATTTAAATAGAACTAAGTGTACTGAACACATTGCAGCAATCGGTTTTAAAATTAGTCAAGTAGTTTTTAAGCCATAACGTTTTTACTAAAAACGCCATTTAGCCTTGAAAATTTTCTTTGTTTGCCGCCATCTTGGAAACCACGTTTTTAGTTTTTTTTCCCCCTTTGCTTTAGGTTTTGGCCATTTAAACTAACTCACTCCTGACATCCAAGTAGATAATCTTGTAGGTTTTTGCCTGCTGAACACGCTGGTGAAATCAGATAGAAAATCTGAACATTGGTTTGAGAGATATCAACGTTTTGATAAAAACGCTAATTTCTCATTGTTTTGCATTGAAGACGCCATACTGTATTTCTGTTTGGAGAAGCCATACTAGATAAGTACAAATCAAACTTCATAAATTTCTCTTATTGACATTTTATTTTGAATCTAGCTTTTATTTCAGAGTTTTTAGGAACTAAATTTTGTTAGAAAGTTAGAATGGTTAATACTAGGTCTGGGAGGCAAGTTCAGGTTGGGAAACTAGTTGAAACTGTTAGGAGAGTTAAGGTTGGGAAGCAGGTAGAGTCTGGGAAACAGGTTGAGTCTGGGAAGGGTGTTGAAGATGAGTTGAGGGAGAAGGTGGTGCAGCTTGAGGTAGAGGTGGCTTGGCTGAGGGAGAGGCTGGCTGTGTTTGAGTCACAGCCAGGCCCTTCCCACAGCAGGGAATCTGTGCCTTTTGCTACACCCCTTAAGCATAATACTGGGGGAGTTGTTTTAGAAAATAGAGAAGAAAGGTTAGGCCAGCTTTAACTTCAGAATGTACTCCAGTAAAGAACAGGTTTAATGTTTTTAGGGAATTATCAGTGGGATCTGTGGAGGTAGTAGGAAGTGTAAATGTAGAGCAGATGTGCAAGGGGTCTGGGAAGTATAAGAAAGCAAGTGTAGGGAATGTAAATGCAGCTCAGGAGGGTGTTAGCAAGGGTAAGAAGCAAGGTATTAGTAAGGGTAAGAAGGGTGTTAATAAGGGTAAGAAGAATGTCAGTAAGGCTGAGGAAAGAAATGAGGGTGGGGTTGTTTTGGAAAGGGTGCAGAGCAGATCAGTAATTTTTGTAGGGGATAGTAATGTCAAAAGGCTTGATAAGTGGGTGGTGGGTTTTGTCCTGAGGGCAATTCGACAATGGAACTCGCTTGCTGGGGATTTTGTGCAGGAAAAACGTATTTTATGGGAGTCATAATTTTGTTTTGTTTTGACGATGCATATATTTGCAGCATTAAAAAATATTGAAATTGTTGTTGGGTTTATATCATTAGGGTTTTATATTTTCTGGTTTTGACAAAATGCATTTTCTATGCTGCACTTGGACTCTTGTCTCTCTGCCATAGGCCTTTATGGCTGCTTGCAGAGTAATTTTTCAAATTCAAATTCAAATTATCACGGTAAGGTTGTAGCTCATGAATGTAAAAGGTCCCAAGATCCTGCTTATGAACTCGTCAATGCCTTACGAGACAAAGCCAGTGAATTGTTGAAATCGGCCCCAATAGAGCCTATGGTCATGGACTCATGATGAACGAAGACAAAGGAAAACTTTCAGAAAGCCACCCACTGTTACGCTTGTCATACGGAGTTCAATGAGTTTATTACGGGGAAAGTAAGAGATCACGATCACCATCTTCCGGGAAACAATTACAGGGGTGCAGCGTGCTTCAGTTGTAATGCCACTTTACGTGACCGCTCTTACTTGCCGTGTTTTGCTCATTGTTTATGTTCGTACGATGAGCATTTTACCGTTAAAGCCCTAGGTAAGATTAAAACGGAAAAGCCCATTAGCATTATTCCTTTGAACATTGAGTGCTATATGAGCTTCATCGTCGATGATCTCGTGTTCCTAGATAGTTTTCAATTCTTATCCGCCCCACTCGCAACCCTCGCCAAAAATCTTCCTAAGGAAAAATTTAATTGCGTTTTGTGGTATTTTAAAGACCCTTCAAAAATCGATCTCATGACGCAAAAAGGATATTTTCCTTACGAACACTTGGACAGTCACTCAAAATTTGATACAGTGGGTATTCCCGATAAAGCTTGTTTCAACAATACACTGAATGAAGAAGGGATCTCTGACAAAGATTACGAGCACGTAAGAAAGGTATGGGAGACATTCGGATGACAAACTTTAGGCGATTATCACGATATATACTTAAGAAGCGATTGTCTCATTTTGGCGGATGTTTTCGAAAATTTCCGAACTATTTCTTTTAAGTTTTGGCCTCGATCGTGCGCATTATTTCACTTTGCCCATGTAAGCTTGGTCCGCCGCTTTGAAATA